>JASPKZ010008249.1:0-80938 GCA_030220185.1 Diploptera punctata | reverse complement strand
ACCCAAACCCAACCTCAACCCAACCAACCCACCCGCACCCCAACCCAACCCCACCCCCACCAACCTCACCCCCAACCAACCCAACCCTACCCAACCCAAACCCAACCCTGACCACGCCACCCAACCACCCAACCACAACCCAACCCAACCCAACCCAAACCCAACCTAACCTAACCTAACCTAACCTAACCTAACCTAACCTAACCTAACCTAACCTAACCTAACCTCTAACCCAACCTAACCCAACCTAACCTAACCCAACCTAACCTAACCTAAACTAAACTTCTTAAACATTTGGAAAAACCTTTGGAATTGACAGTTTGGGAGAAAATATTTATACACAAGAACAAATTTAAATCTATGAATTTCGACATTCCGGATGAACGTGACCTCATCTCGAAGTTCATCGAATCAACACCAGATGGCAACGATATCTCTAAGTTGGTCAAATCAACACCAGATGGCAACGTTATAGAGGGAGATTCCAACGAATATCCGGTAGTCATAATGGCGGTTGAAAATGAATGACAAGATCATTTGAAAACTATAGTTACCGTGTTTGATAAAACATGAAATATGAGGTAAGATGTTAAAATGACTCATTAATTTATCACCATTCTTAGCAAATATGTTCATGGGGAACTTTGAATGTCATGTAACCAAAGCACACCCTTTGATGTTTAAATTTTGGAGAAGATATGTAGATGATATCATAGCAATAGTAAAACAGAAACAATTAGAAGATGCCATTAAACTGTTAAATATTCAAAATAAAACAATCAAATTTACAATGGAAGTAGAAAATAATCATGTAATACCATTTTAATACCTTAAATTGATTAGGAATGAGGAAAAAAAATAGAATTTGGAATCTACAGAAAAGAAACTCACATTGACAATTATATAAAAGCTACAGGATTTAACCATTTTTCACACAAACAGGCAGTATTTAATAGTTTAACACACAGACTTGTGAACGTCCCCATGAGCAAAGAAAATTACAATAAAGAGAAAGAACACATCATAAAAATTGCAAAGGATAATGGTTTTCAAGAGAAGATGATACACAAGAAAATAAATAAATTTAAAGAACAAAAAATGATTAATGAAAGTACTCTTCAGACAGATAAAAATATTGGTAAAAAATTCAAGAAGTTCACATACCAACCTTTAGTATTTGACAAGTTTAAAAAAATTTTTAACAAATTCAACATTAAATTAGCACCGAAAAATGATTACAGCTTAGGTAATTTAATAAAAACCAACAAAAATGAAAAGATTGAAGACTGCAAAAAATCGGGAATTTATCAAATTAATTGTAAAGATTGTGAAAAGATATACATAGGAAAAACAAAAAGGAATCTAAATACAAGATTAAAGGAACACCTCAGAAATGTTAAAAATGGAGAAACAGAAAAATCTGCAATAGCTGCACATGCCTGGTCAGAAAAACATAGAATAGAAACCAAAACAAAATTACTTAAACAATTGGAAAAACCGAAGGAACTCACAATTTGGGAAAAAATTTACATATGCAAGAATGGAAATACAACTATGAATTTTGAAATACCAGGTTATAAGGAGAGAGGACTGATTTGGAAGTTCGTCGGTCAGCCATCAGATGGCACGGAAGTCAGTCTGCAGGATAGAAGGCAGCCGGACGTCGGTTGTGAACGTGACACAGCATTGAGAATGTCACAAAGGATGTGACGAAACCATGGCCATGCTTGGAGTTATGAAGTATGAGGTCAAATGGTGTGATGAAACCTAGGTCTGCAAGAAGTTATGAAGTATGAGGTGAGTGAAATAAAAAATAAAACAGTTCTTAATATTAATTTAATAAACATTTTTCATTACCTTCAAAGCTTCCACAACCTCCAAGTAACTCTGAACCAGCACGAGACATCCGTGTAGGTTGTGTTTTGGACGTCCTATGACGAGGCAGTCCAGTTTTGAGGACGAATCCTCAAGCACGAAGTACCCGGTGGTCTGGCTAGCAGAGAAGACTCCGACAAGTCCTTCCATGTTGTATGTGGTCTTGCATGACCAAGTCGAATGTGACTCAAAGGTCATATTACACAACATATTGAGGCTTTTAAAGTCTTCAAGTCCATCACTCTGCAAAAAAAATTTAAGTTATTAAAAAAACTAACTCATTGGCACTATCGAATCTGCAGGTTCATGCCACACAGACATAAGCTCTCCATACATCCCTATCCTGAACGTTTTCCAATCATCCCCTGTATAATCTACTTTGCTCAAATCATGGTTAATGTTATTCTCCCACCTCATTCTCGGTCTACCAACTGGGCGTTTTCCCCCTGGTTTTCCTACAAGAAGCTTCCATGCACCTCTTTCATTCCCCATTCATGCCACATGTCCTGTCGATCGCAGTCTACGAGACTTAACTGTTATTATATCTGGCTTCCTATAAAGACCATCTACTTCACTGTAATGTAGTTTTCTCCATTCACCTGTCTGTTCATCCCTCTTTGGTCCAAAAATTTTCCTAAGTACTTTATTCTCAAATACTGTAATCTCCTTTTCTCCCTTAAACTAAGAGTCCATGTTTCGCAACCATATAACTGGTAGAATAATCTTCTTCTTCCTTCCAAGTATTAGGCTAAGGCCTGTTACAATCCTATAGAAAATTTTCCCTCCAGCATTTCATAGGACGGCCCAGATATCTTCGTCCTCTTGGTATATAATTATAAACAGCTTTGGGGATCCGATTTGAACTCATTCTTTCAAGATGGTGTTTCCAATTTAGTTGGTACTGTTTAATACTCGTATATTCCAAAATTGGCATAGAATAACAGTTTTACATATTATCAGTTTAACATTTTTGTAAAGAGTTGAGATGTCAAGAGCCTCTGTAATGCTTAACAGCATGCATTTCCAGAATTGTGCCTATGTTTAATTTCTTTGTTATTTCATAAATTAATTATGGTAAATAACATTATTACTATGGCCCCTTGCAAGTTGAGCAAAATCCTTGTTTTTTTATTTTATACCTGAAGACAAGGCCCAAAATATATATATATATACACACACACACATATATATATATATATATACACACACATTTTCGGTCATGGTAGGCCAGAAAATGGTATTATTTGTCCGTTTTGTTCTTTTTCCACATTTTTGGCCTATTGGTTCATTTTTTAAACACTTAACGGCTTTTTTTTTCAACTTTACCATCTTTTGACTACATTTATATCATTTGTACAATTCAATAATCCGCAGAGACTGGTCTCAATTTAAATACACACTATCTATGTTAATATTATATCTATGTTAATATTATTCATTTTTTTTAAACACCTTAATGATGGACATTATATTTGAAAAGAAAAACATATGCCTAGACTTGAGTTTGAACCCAGGACCTTTGACTTTCTATGTCAATGCTCTTCCATCTGGGCCATCTAGGCCTCCAATCTAAATGCATATTTTTCTCTTACACATAGTTAATTCCCTAACCCCAAATGCTACGAGCCGTTGCTACGATTTTTGCAAATGGCGGCTTCTTTATTAAGAAGACTTTTCATTAGGAATTTAAACATTACTAATATAGCCAGTAAAGTAAAGTAAAGTGATTCCACAACAGGCCCGGAGGCCCTTCGGGTAGTGGGAGGTTAAGGCTCCCACTTTTTCTAGACAATCGGCACTTTATGTCAGCCGGGTTGTCAGCCCTGCGTGACGGCCGCCTTTAACCCCAGAACAAGCATCTGGTACTCATTTCCATTAGAGGCTGAGTCGACCCCAGGGCCATAGTGCCGCCAGAGGGTTTGGGTCAGTTTAAAAATCCTGACCCCAATGGGACTTGAACCTTTGACCCTCCAGCTTGTAGCTCAGTGCCTTAACCACTACGCTACGGCGTGCCCCGAATAAAGCCAGTAGTGATTCTTTCAATGTTAATATTATTCGTTTTTAAACATCTTAATGATGGACATATTATATTTGAAAAGAAAAAATATATGCCTAGACTCGGGTTTGTCCATCATTAAGATGTTTAAAAACAAGTAATATGAACATTGAAAGAAGCACTACTGGCTTTATAATTAACGAATGAATGTAGCCACTATGTCCCATGAAGGGCTAGGGCCTCCTACAAGAGGGGGGGCTCAATTTTAAAGTTTAAAGTGGTTCATGTGGTGAGCTATGTTTATAGAGTCTTTCACTTGTGCACTTCACTGCAGTTTATTAAGAATTTTAGTCCATTCTTAGATTGTTCGCTAGTTGTTTCCACTTGTTCCCGTTGCGGGCTGTGGCTGACCAATGTCCTCCCAACATCAGTTTGAACGTGTCTGCACATCTGCTCCTTGGCCGACCTCGTGTTCATCTTCCAATGTAGGGGTCCCACATGGTGGTTTCCCGCGCCCATCTGCCTTGTCTTGTTCTATGACCACCCATGTCCACTTTGTTTGGAGGGCTTTTTGAGTAATGTTCTTTGAAGTTGTAATTTTCTGTAGCGCCATGTTGGAAATCTTATCCTGGAGTGAGACACCCACTATCTTCCTCTCCATCTTCCTTTGGCAGATTTCAATGCTCCTCCTTTGCCTCTCTGTTAGGGCCCAGGTTTGGCAGCCATATGTCAAGACCGGGAATACGCATGAGTTGAGGGCTTCTAATCTATTCTGCGGTTTAGGGACTTGTCTAGGAGTATGAATTTCAGTGCCCAAAAGGCTTTCCAAGATTGTGTGATCCTCCTTTGTACTTCTTTCTCTGTTCCTTGATGTAGTGAAACAGTCTGTCCAAGGTAAATCCACATATTCTATGTCTTTTGCATGTATCGAGATTGGTGTTGGCTTCCTGTTCGTCATTACTTTTGTTTTGTTGTAGTTTATTTCAAGCCCGACATGATTGCTCCAGTCGTTCAGTTCTGTTAGCATTTGTTGCAATTCGTTTGGAGACCTGGCGAATAGTGCGACATCATCTGCAAATCGTAGGTTGGTTAGCCTTCTGCCATTTATGGCTTTATAAGTAATGTTTAAATTTCCAATAAAAAGTCTTCTTAATAAAGAAGCCGCCATTTGCAAAAAAATCGTAGCAACTGCTCATAGCATTTGGGGTTAGGGAATTAACTATGTATAAGAGAAAAATATGCATTTAATTTGGAGGCCTAGGTGGCTCAGATGGAAGAGCATTGACATAGAAAGTCAAAGGTCCTGGGTTCAAACTCCAGTCTAGGCATATATTTTTTCTTTTCAAATATAAACACACTATCTAGTTTTACTTTCCAAAGACTTTTCACATTGCAAATACTTTTGTTCCACGAGAAACTATTGAACCCTCAAAAAACATCCCGTTATTTGAACCAGCCTAGTGATCGCGCCTAATATCCATTGCGGGTTCATCCCAGGTGGGAAAATTGTTCATTCTAAATTCTCCAAGAACTTTCTATTTAATTAACACAGAATTTCTATTTCAAACTATGTTCAATTAAAAAAAATAACAAAGTATGAAAGAAGAATCTTTTCATCAATTTTTTTTTTCTGCAATGAATGTTGCATTTCACTAGAAATTCTGAACTTTTTAAACATTTTTATCACATTCATTAAAAATGCAGTGGAAACCAAATGTATAATTTCAATTGCATTTTTTTTTTTTCTCCCCTTCAGTTTTAGGTCTTTTTTAGGATATCTTTAGGTCTTTTTAAAAGGCCTTTTATAAGTATTTCATAGGTCTTCAACTTTTCAAATTGTGAGGCTTTTGCATTCTATACACATGTGCAGCCTTTGTGCTTTAATGTGGTTTACTCTATTTTTATTTTATACTGTTACGTGTTGCATAACAAAGTTTGAATTGTGCAGGCTGAGCAAGTATTGCCAGTTAGAGCCGGCCAAAGTGTCTGCCAGACACCTCCTTCCTCCTTCTCGGCTTCGAAATATCTCAAAGCTATTTCTAGAAAATTCCTCGCACTTATAAAATGTCAGAGGCAGGAGGCCGGCAAGTCAGTCTCGCATTCGACACATAAGTTAAGCAAACGAGAAATTGTGATGAATTTATTCAGCAGTGACTGGAAAATAGTTGCGACTGTGATAAAAAATAAAAGAAGATTATTTTTGAGGTGTAATTGTGAACAAGAGTTTGCTGATAATTGTGGAAGTGCTGAGTGTGCTTATTTACACCTAAATAATGCACAATGTCATCTGTCTTTCTTACTCACTGGCACTATCGAACCCGTAGGTTCACGGCCATGTGGACATAAGCTCTCCATACATCCCTATCCTGAGCTAATGCTTTCCAATCATTCCCTGTAAAATCTACTTCCTCAAATCATAGTTTGTTATTCTCCCACCTCATTCTTGGTCTACCAACTGGACATTTTCCCTCTGGCTTTCCTGCTGTCACAATATTAAATTATTTAATTTGAAGTTCAATCATATACACCATTAGCCAGCCTTCCTCTAATTGGTCCAAAAATTCTCCATAAGATTTTCCTTTCAAAGATTACTAGTGATTAACAGATTCATTCAGTACCAGTGAGTTACAAGTGGTCTTATCATCATCATAGTACATTCACCAATTTAGACCATTTGTTGACCTGTTTCAGCCTCAAGAGAAACACCATCCAAAAGTCTTTTGAGTGGACGTCCTGGTCTTCTTCCTGCAGGTTGATATCTTAACAATTGTTTGGGTATCCTGTGATCTTCCATTCGATGAACATGTTACATCCATCTTGACTTATAATCAGAAATTTTGTTTTCTAAAGGTTTCATGTGTAATTCTTCTAACATGTATACATTTTTTTTTTTTGTGATCTAGTAGTGTGTATTTCATTTCAGCAGATCTAACTCTCTGTACATCCTTCTGTTTCAATGTCCATACAAAACTCCTCAGGGGTCCCCATCTAGGGGATATGTGGATGGTGACCACAAGGTGCCCAAGATGAGCAAAACATTGAATCCACTTACTTGTGTTTTGCTCCTTAGTTTACCTTTATCCCATCTGGTATTTCTTCCTTTCTAGTACCAGATCCCCCTTTTTACTTTCCTATCCAGTCTCCCTTTCCTGACCTCTTGTTTTCTTCGACCCTGATGGTATTAGAGTATTCGAGGCCGAAGAAGGGTTCATTTCTGTCTTTTCTACATCTCTTTCTTTTAACCTCGTAGACACTCACCTTGAATGCCCACATAAGCTGCATGTTCAAATGCAACTTATAGCATAAGTATGCAATGGACTCGTGTCATCAGCTACGGTTGGAGAATGAATGAATGAGTTGGAGATCATGTTATACAGCTGTCTGGAGACAGTTTACTTTTAAAAAGCATTCTATTTGCATGTAGGCTTTAATGCCCAGGGAAATTCTTACCTCGTCAAATAACGTACATTCCTTTTCATGTGCTAAGAACCCGCCGACCTTGTCCTCTTGGTCAGTGACTGGATGGTGTAGTTCCATGCACCTCTGCAGCACATCCTGCGCTGTGCAGCTGCTTCAACAAATCATTCACATTAATTTAACTTTTTTATAGGAACAAATCACTAAGATTAAATTAAATGTTTCGTATCTCTCCTCATATCCACTGCTTTGGAATAGAAATATAATATACAGAATGAAGAAAACTATATTTCAAGTTCTGTTACAAAGCATTTTAATATAATGATAATAATAATAATAATAATAATAATAATAATAACAATAATTGTATTGTATTGTAAGCCCATGTTTTCCCTTTACAGAGATTTAGGTGCTCTCCCCATACAGGGAAGAATTTGAACCATACTAATTTAGTTACACTTGTTTTCGTATAGATGTCATTTTGAGTGATCCGTGGTCAGCGTTCTGCCTCATACTGACATCTAGGAAACCAAGTAGTACTAGGACGGGAAAATTCGGTAAATTTTGCTTAGAGGCCTTTTCATTCAGGCTTAAGGATTTTTTATGAGCCTGAAAATCTTCAGACTCGGGACCCACGGCTTAGGGTCGAATGTTTGAACGCATTAGACAGCAAAAGGCGTTCTCTGCTGATAAAGTTTTATTCAAACACATTTTTCTTACTCAGAAATCTATTCACGCGGTAATAATTGTAAAGCTACTGACAAGGTACCTTAAGATCATAGCTCAAGATATAAACTTATGTGAAAATCCCGAAGGGAACCGATGGTAACCGATGTAGTTTGAAACTTATCCAAGATGTCGGACCTTGAAGACTTCGATCATGTTTTCGGTATACGCAGAGAAGAGGAATTTGATAGAGTCTACCAAAGAATTCAACTGGAAGAACAGGAGAATTGGCGTAATATTGCGCGTCGCAGACGTGTTTGTATACAGTATTATTTGCGGGATTCAAGCATAAATGCATTCCTCTATAGCAGACGAAAATAACGGAAGTGGTTTTATCGCTGAGAATTCTGGGTAATTCGTTGCCAATATTACGAAAACGTCAACATTCATGCATGACCGGTAAGGCGGCCGTTAATTCGATCTCAGCTCACCAGTGATTGGAAGTAATTTGAGTAGAGAGTAATGTATTTGCATACGACCCTTAAAGTCCCTCCCGGAGGACTTACTCCTTGGATTTTTCCGTCCTAAAAAATCCATTGGCCCCGGCCGGGTTTGAACCTGCGACCCTCAGGACCAGAGGCAAGGAGCATAACCACTAGTCCACCGCTAATAATAGCTTTATTTTAGCAGACCTTAAGGCTTTGTCTGCCACTCAAACCAGGTTTTAAAACATACAAAAAAAAAGTAGTAAAGCAAAGTAATCCCACTACAGGCCTCGGGAGGCCCTTGGGGTAGTGGGAGGTTGAGGCTGCCACTTTTCTTACATCTAAATTACAATAAACGTAAATGATTACATGTTATAAATACAACACAATTAATATTTATAATGTATTTTAATTTACTCTACATTTAACGAATTAAATGTATAATATGTACAAGATATATAAAAAAACAAGAAAAAATTATTAATGACATAGTATAAATTTAAATAAATAGAGAAAAATTAATTATTAGACAACAGGTAAAACTGTATAAGCGTGACTTAAAGGTGCCAAGTGTGCGGCAACCCCTGATATCTTGAGGAAGGAAATTCCAGGAGCGGGCAGAGGCTACTGTGAAGGAAGTAGAATAAGAGGAAGTGCTATGAAGAGGAATTGTTAACAGACTGTTATCTTGTGACCTAGCGTCAATATTGTGGTAAGAGGATAACTTCTCAAATCTGGACACCAGGTAAGCAGGAGTGTAGGAATTCAGAAGCCTGAAAAGTAGTGAAAGAGAGTGCAACTTACGTCTATCAGTAAGACGGAGCCAAGAGAGGTTGTTAAAGTGTTCGGAAATATGGTCATATTTTAGATTATATTAAAACTCAGCAATTAAGATGGTACGGACATGTCCAGCGAATGGAAGAGGATCGACTACCAAAATCTGTTTTGGAATGGAAACCTAAGGGACGACAAGGCAGAGGAAGACCTAAAACCTCCTGGAGTCAGGGAATATGTTTATACATGAAGGAGAAACATCTACAACCAAAATTGGACCGACAAAATTGGCTATTAGGAATCGGACGATGTCAAAGATATATTAATCAACCGATGATCTATCTAAATATGGTCATAACGGCAGATATTGAAAATGAATCAAACTCAAGCATTATGAACATGCTGCAGTCTCTGCGACAAGTCATAGTTTAGATCATTATATATAATGCGTCCCTCAGGAGTCCCCATCTAGGGGTTATGTGGATGGCGACCACAAGGTGCCCAAGCTGAGCAAAACATTGCTTCCACTTACTTGTGTTTTGCTCCTTACTTTTATCTTTAACCGATCTGGTATTTCTTCCACTTACTTATACCAGACTCTTTTAACTTTACTATCTAACCTCTCTTGGTTAACTCTTGTTTTTTCGACCCCGACGCTATTAGGGCATCCGAGGGCTAGGGAGTCTTTCCTTCCTTCCATTTCTTCTTTCCTTTATTTTCTTTTCTTCTCCAGAAAAGCCTGACTAGAGGCTATAAGATGGCAGCCCCATCACTGGTCTTGCCTTCCTTTGGTCAGCAACCAATCGAAGGGACTATTATTATGCTTTCAAGTCTTATACGAGAATTTCCCGGAAGATGCTGGAGAGAAAATTTTCTATAGGACCGTAACAGGCCTTGGCCTAATACTTGAAAGGGAGAAGAAGATATATAATGGATCTAAAACCTGGACAGTAAGTAGAAAACAAGCCAACAAGCTGCTAGCAGTAGAAATGAATTTTTGAAGGCGATTGACAGGAATTTCAAGAAGGGATAAGGTCACAAATAGCACAATAAGGGAATTAATGCAAGTTTAAAAAAAATATTAGAAAAAATAAAGAAAAACATTTGAAATGGTATGGAGACACCTCATAAGAATGGAAGAAGAGAGAATACCAAAGAAGATCCTTAATTGGAAAGCTAACGGAAGTGGAAGAGGGAGACGTAGAGAATATTGGATAGATGGAGTGAGGAGAAGTATGGAAGCAAGAGATTTGAGGGAAGAAGATGCTTTAGACAGGAACCTCTGGCAACAAATTGCTTTGGGTTGAACGAGAAACACTGTAATTGTGGAATATTCATAATTAATTTAAATAAAAATATTAAAAAATTACCTCAAGTTGTTGTCACTGAGAAATTTGTGAGGAAATTTCTCCTCAAATTTCAGCATCTGCCTTTTCATCCATAACACATGTGTGTGTTTCCTCTTAACGAGTTTGATGAGAGGACACTTAGTTCTGTTCATGAACACACCACCGCCGTCACTGTAACAACCCATTCCATCTCAATATTAAACCCATAAACTACAAATCATTGAGAAATGATTATATTAAATTAATATTGGGAAGTAAACATGAGGTATAATTAAATTAATATTAAGAAGCTAAAGCTATTACTATGATAGAAATAAGTATATTAATGAACACAATTAAATTATTGTAAATCAATGGAAAAGAGAAATATTTTTGCCTGAACCAGGAATCGAACCCCGAACCTTTAGCTTTCCGTGCTAATGCTCAGACCACTGAGCTAATCCAGGCTTCATTCCCATCCAAGCAGAAATCCTTCTTTTACCTTACTCTACTGATTTTGATTTACAATAATTTAATTGTGTTCATTAATTTACTTATTTCTATCATAGTGTTATAGCTTCTCAATATTAATTTAATAAATAATGCTATAGCTGTGTGGAGTCCCTTCATGTCTTCTTCAGGTAGAAGCCATTCATTGTGTATTTGTGAATGATGATTCATTGCAATTCAATGTGGGACCAGTAGAGTAAGGTAAAGGAAGGATTTCTGCTTAGATGGGAATGAAGCCTGGATTAGCTCAGTGGTCTGAGCATTAGCATGGAAAGCTAAAGGTTCAGGCAAAAATTTTTCTCTTTACCATTGATTTACAATAATTTAATTGTGTTTATTAATTTATTTATTTCTATCATAGTAATATGATTTAGCTTCTCAATATTAATTTTAATATATTTTTATATCCCTTGCAGCGATAAATAAATATTTTTAAATGTTAATAAGCAATGACTCTAGTGGTTTTTGATTTGTGAATGGTTGATTCTCATAAATTTGTATTGGCAACAGTGGCGTGGTAAAAAGCAAATAACTGTTCCAGGTATTCACTTTACATCTTATTCAGTTTTCACTTTTCTGATTGCTTGAGTTATTAGACAGGATATTCTTTATCTGTGTGCAATTCATTCAGCATTATTAAACATGCCAAAACGAAAATGTTCTTTGAATGCTAGCAATATCAAAAGGGAGTTTCCTTTATCTCGGGAAGTGGAAAAACTGTAGAATGCATGTTATGCAAAAAATTTAATTCGTAAATTATTGAGTCATTTTTTTCACATCTTACCTCATATTTTATGTTTCTTTAAACACGGGAACTAGTTTTCAAGAGAACCATCTCTCTCATTTTCAACCGACATTATGGCTACTGGATTTTTGTTGGAATCTCAATCAATAATGTTGCCATCTGGTGTTGATTTGATGAACTTTGAGATGTGGTCACGTTCATCAGGAATCTCAAAATTCATGGATCTAAATTTGTTCTTCTGAATATATATCTTCTCCCAAATTGTCAATTCTAAAGATTTTTCCAAATGTTTTAAAAGTTGGGCTTCTTTTTCAATTGTATGATTCTCCAATAAACTATGTGCTGCAATAGCTGATTTTTCAATTTCACCAATTTTAATATTTCTAAAGTGTGCCTTAGTGCGAGTGTCCAAATTTCTTTTTGTTTTTCCTATGTATACTTCATTGCAGTCCTTACAATAAATTTGATAAATTCCAGATTTTCTTGCTATCTGGGGTGATTAGTTATTAATAGATTACCAAGGCTAAATTTTTATCGGTGCCAATGTAATATTGAATTTCTTGAAAATTTTTTTGAAAAAATTTAATATTGGACATGGCAGTCGCTGTGACATTGTGAATCATGTAAAGATAAAAAAAATACTCTAACTTAGGCATAAGTTCTGGCTTCTGTATGGTGCGGTAAGAGGGGCAGGTACTGCCAACAACTACACTCAGTTTTGAAAATTAATATAATAATTACTACACGTTGAATTGTTTTATCTACTAGTTCTGTGTTAGCGAATACTTATGTTTTCTCATGTGTTCATTATAGAATAGTGTTGTTTTTATAATTGTTTATTTTATTATTATTATTATCAAGAAAATGTTTTTGCATGGCTACTACTTCCCTCCCCCACCTCCTGCTTGCTAACTCACTATATTTGTGCAATTTGTTTCATACAATTTTTTAAACTTCCTTTTATATTTTGTTAATGGCCTACTTTTTTCTTAAATTGCCCAGGTTTTTCCTTTAATTTTTTTGTACATGTCCCCTTTTACAATGAAAGTATTATGGGCACCTTACTTTAGTTGTGTGGATAGCTTTAAATGTTAATTTGGAGACATTGAAACTCACAGCACTTCTAGGTATAACCTGCAGCAGAGAATCAACTGGTGTGAGCCATGCTGGTGTGCATTGTATACACGTACTCTGTCACCAGCACGCGGTAGCCGTAACCTCCTTGCATGTATCAACAGGCAGCCTGCAAACAGCTCCACGTCACCGTCCAGTTGGTAGAGCCCCAGGTCCTCGCACAGCACTGCTGTCACTTTTCCCTTCATTACAAAATTACAATATGGAAGATTCTGTTTAACTTTTGAATATTCATAATATAACAAATTTACTATGGAAGTTGAAAATAACCAGTAAATACCATTTTTGATCAGAAATGAAAGAAAAATAGAATTTGGAATTTACAGCAAAGAAACTCACACTTCTTCTTCTTCTTCATGGTTTAGGCTTATTTTCTAGCCTGTTCCGGCTCCAAATTGCTGCTGTTTCCTTCTTTTATTCGGTCTTCCCAAGCTTCTTCCTCCTCATGCTGCTTTTTGTATTCTATTCTCAGTCATCCTTGCCAAGTGTTCTTTCCAGTTTGTTCTGTATTTCACTATTGTTGTGTTTAATTCCTCTACTTTTTTTAGTTGTCTTATTTCTGTGTTGTGTTTTTTGTCTGTTCTTTGATATCCTGCTATTGGTCTTAGGAATTTCATTTCAGCAGCTTGGATTCTGCAGATTGTTGTGTTGTCACTGTCCATATTTCGGATCCATAAGAAATAATAAGAACTGCCAGTGTCTTGTATAATTTTATTATAGTCTTTCCTGGCTTTATTTTTCAAAGTTCTTTTTAGTGTTCCTGTTATATAATTAAACTTATTTAGTTCATAATAATTAAATTAATCGTGTTTTCTTCTTACCTCATACTTCTATGTTTTTTTAAACACAGCACTGCAGTATCGGCGACCCATTGTCACCATATCAGCTGTTTTCACGACTGTAAATTTTTTTTGCCTGTAATTATCCAAACTGCCATCTGGTGTTCTTTTGAAGGAATCGTTTTCTAAACTGCCATCTGTTGTATTTTTGAAGAACTTTGTAATCAAGCTCGGTTCGTCCGGAATCTCGAAGTTCATGGTTCTAGTATGGTTTTTTTAAATATATATTTTTTCCCAAACTGTTAAATCCAATGGTTTAGATAGATGTTTCAAAAGTTTTGCTTCTTTTTCAATTCTATGATGATCTAATAAACTATGTGCTGCTATAGCTGATTTTTTGATTTCTCGATTCTTTATGTTTCTGAAGTGTTCTTTTTTACGAGTTTCCAAGTTCCTTTTTGTTTTTCTTATATATATATATATATATCCTGTTGCAATCTTTGCAATCAATTTGATAAATTCCAGATTTTTTGTTGTCTGGGGTGTTACATTTATTATTAGTTAACAGAAGATTACCCAGGCTGAATTTGTTAATTGGAGTCAATATTATATTAAATTTTCTGAAAATGTTTTGAAACTTATTATGAACTTCAAATGGTAAGTAAATTTCTTGAATTTTACATCTTTCTTGGAATCATGTTGTAAGGTGGTGTATTTAGTTTGTTATTTATATCTGTTTCCATTTTGTATGATATTTCCCAACCTAGGAAGTTATATTTTACCACTTGTTTATTATCTAATATGTTGTTGTTTTCAAATGCTGGGCCTTGGCAACGAAGCCCATTAGCATTCTTGCTCTCCAATATTTCTCTATGGTGGATCCACAGGTTTGTAGATTTATTATCTAATAATATCTTGTCCGAACTGGTTGAGCGGCCTAGAAAGTCATTGTTTTTCTATTTTTCTGACGATATTTCCATATTGAATTTTTTTAATATTTCATTTAGTTCACATAGCATTCTTTGTAATTCATCTACTGATTTTGCTATTAAAATCTGGTCATCTGCAAAAGCTAATGTTTTAATACTACATTTCCTAAGTTAACATCATTTGTTTCCATCATCTTATCATGTCGTTAAAAAGAGTGGTTGACAACCTTGTATAACTCCTCCTGTTGGTTCCCTTTAATTTATTTTTATTTTTGTTTACTCATACATTTTTTTAATTACTGCTATCAAATGAAGTGGAATTCCTTTTTCACTTAATAAGTTGCATGATTTTTGTCTAGAAACTTTATAAAGAGCTTCTTATAATCTCACACTGATGATATTAATCACATCACACAAACAATGTCCTTATGAGCAGAGAAAATTTTTATACACAGGAAAACACAGATAGCAAAAGAGAATGGTTTTGAAGAAAAGATGATTCATAAGAAAGTAAACCAGTGGCGTGTATTCAATGGACGCAAGGTAAGCATTGCTTACCCAGGACAAAAAAATTAAAAAATGAGAATCATTACTGGAATAATCAGTTTGATTAACATAAATGTTCAATGCAATTTAAAAATAATTTTCACCATCTGGTCTGTATTTGTGTTGTCAATTTTTTTCCATCCAGCTCCCCAGCTATAAACCACTCTTGCGCTACACGAAGAGCTAGGAGCTGCTCAGATATGATCGTTTGCCGTCGTAAGTCTTCGTTATCTGTGGTCCTGCAATTTTGAAAGTGCGGGTCTTGATGTGTAGTAAAATCTTATTTTAAGTCATAGTTATTCGATTTTAAATAAAACTTGTGGTCCTACATTTCTCAGTCGTAATTTAGTGTCAATACTGAAGTATTTTTATAGTTAAAGAGAGTTTTATTACAGTTTAAGTGTATGAACATGGAGTGTATGTATGTGGTATATCTGTAAGGTAAGCACTTCAGCTCCTTGCATAGAGCAGTCAATGAAGCTCAGTGGACATGTGACTGTGTAATATGCGATGTTCTAAAATTTAACTTTGCCTCGCGCACATTTGAAGATAAGAAACGTATAATACAGAGTGGTAGGCTTACTCCTGAGTTAAATATTGCAACTAAAGCGAAATCTTGTGTAAGACGTTTCAATTTGCAACTTTACAATAGTAACGAGTGGTTAACAAGGTGTCCTCGTACGCAAAAATTGTACTGTTGGTCATGTCTTCTATTTATTAATGAAAGATCTGTTTGGAACAGTGCGGGTTACTGCAACATGGGAAACCTACACAAAGCCAATAAAAAGCATAGTCTATCTCAAAATCATTTGCTCTCCATTATAAATGAGAAGACTTTCGGTAAGACGAGAATTGAGCATATGATAGACAATCAGAAAAAAATTAGGGATGTGCAACACAATAATCTTGTGAGAAAAAACGGAGACATAATGAGATGCTTCATTGATGTAGTTTGTTTTTTGTCAAGCAAGAGATGGCATTCAGAGGGCACGACGAATCACGGGACTCTCTCAATAAAGGGAATTACGCTGAACTCGTAAAATTACTCAGTGAATATGACGAGAAATTAAAGTACCATTTAGAACATTCTACGACATTTACAGGAATGTCAAATTTAATCCAGAATGACCTAATTGCATCCATATCAAACATATTAATGGACAGAATAAAGAGGGAGATCAATGAATCTAGTTTTATTTCCATTGTTCTAGATGAGGCAACAGACGTAAGTAATTTTTCTCAGCTGTCTCCTGTGTTTCGGTACGTCACTGAGAGCGGCCAAGTACATGAACGATTTTTAGGATTCATTAAAGTTTCTAATGATAGAACAGCCGAGGCATTATACAAGATAGTGGTTCAACTGATTCATAATTTCGGATGTGAGAAGAAACTTATTGCACAAAGTTATGATGGAGCAGCTGTCAGTTAATGGACTGCAATAGAAGGTGAAAAGCACATTTCCAAATGCTATTTTCGTTCATTGCTTTGCCCATCGACTGAATTTAGTATTATCCCAATCCAGGCATCATAAAAGAATGCAATTTTTTTTCCCCTTGCTTTGAATGGACTAACTGCTTTCTTTTCAAAATCAACCAAAAGAACACGGGTTCTCGATGAAGAAATAAAGAAGTGGTTACCAAGAGTGTCTTCGACGTGGTGGAATTATGGTTCTCGTTTGGTTGGAACAGTACATGAGCATCGGAATGAGCTAATTACTGTCTTTAGAAGAATTACAGATCCAGATGAGAATTGGGATCAGGAAGCCTATATTGCTGCCCGTGGAATTTTAATCACAATGCAAGATTTTGATTTCAATTTTATACTAAATATGTTTGTTAATATTTTCCCTCTAACAGACAGTTTATTTGATATATTGCAGACAAAAATTCATGATATAGGTTACTGCATAAATAAAATGAAGGAATTGAAAGAAGTCTTACAAAACAAATGCGAAGAGTTTGAACAAATATGGGAAAAAAATGAAACGAACTTCAAGATTCCAACGAACCATTGCCCAAACGTTCAAGACATGATGAAACATTTGACACCAAAGCAAAGTATAGACAAATTAACGTACAGATTTTTGACACTATACTCGGTCAATTCCCTCCATGGTATCTTTACCTTGTCGTGGTGGAGTGGCTTGCGTGCTTAAATGATCCTGAGAGCTATGCCGGCGGTAGCATTGCTGCCGATAGGGTTACCCATGCCGGACTGGTCGAATGTGATAAGCCAGACGAAAAAAGTACCTTGGGCGAAAGAGTGACGATCTTTCACCATAAAAATACAATAGTCAAGAAATGCGGACATGGGTTCATCTGGGGTAAAATTTTCCGGAGGTCAAATAGTCCCCCATTCGATTCTCCGGGCGGGGACTACTTCAGGGAACCCATGCCAAAGGCTCAAACACAGGGACATGTTCCTAGGAACATGGAATGTTAGGACTTTATACAATAGCGGGGCACTAGAGATATTAACGCGGGAACTAGATAAATCGCCCTTGGATATAGTCGCTTTACAGGAAGTTAGGTGGCCAGGAGAAGGTAGTCAGGAATCAGGAACCTTTGCATTATTCTATGGGGGTGCAGAAAGACCTGCATTTGGAACGGGTTTTTTAGTCAGAAGGAGGATCCTATCCGCTATCCGAGATATTAAGTTTGTTAGTGATAGGATATCATACATAATTCTAAAGGGTAAACGACATGATTTTATAATTGTAAATGTACATGCCCCAACAGAAGATAAAGATGACATGATGAAATATGAGTTCTATGAAGAATTAAAATGCTTATTTGATAGTCTTTCACGATATCATATGAAAATTGTCTTAGGAGATTTTAATGCAAAAGTGGGGCGGGAAGATATATTCAAACCAACAATAGGCAAATTCAGTCTTCATGAAGATAGTAACGACAACGGGGTTAGATTAGTCACATTTGCCACATCAAAGAATCTGATTGTTAAGAGCACAACATTTCAGCATAAGGATATTCATAAATACACCTGGATGTCCCCAGATGGAGAAACTCGGAACCAGATAGATCATGTATTAGTGGATAAACGCTGGCACAGTAGCATCATTGATGTTAGATCAGTTAGAGGGACAGACTGCAATTCGGATCATCATCTGTCAGAGTGAAAATCAGACAACGGTTATCGCTTATGAGAGGAACGAATGCTAAAGATGATTCTGTAAATATGAATTAAAAAATTTGAGAAATGATGAAATGCGGCAAGAATACCAAATCAAAATTACTAATAGATTTGAAGTTCTGGAATCTTCAGATGACAATGTGGCAAACGAAGAAGAACCTGATATAAATAAAGAATGGGAGGCTATAAGAGATACTATTAAATTTTCAGCATCAGAAAGCATTGGTTGTTTAAAAAAGAGGCAAAACAAGAAATGGTTTGATGAGGAATGTGCCAACATTGTAAAGAAAAGAAAACTAGCAAAAATTAAATGGTTACACGAGCCAAATGAGGTAAATTTAGAGCAATTGGGTAGTATTAGACGGGAAACCACTAAGTCACTAAAGAGTAAAAAGAGGGAATATTTGAGAGAGAAGATTAATGATCTTGAAATGAATGCAAAAAATAGGATCATTAGAGAATTATATCAGGGAATTAGTATAGAGAAGAAAGGGTTTCAGGCTAGAACAAACATAATTCGAGATGAAAATGGGGATATGATTGCAGATTCTAGGAGTATATTAAATAGATGGAAAAGTTACTTTAATCAGCTATTAAATGTACATACAGAACAGGACATTGAGGAGGATAAGTTACAGACAGCAGAAATGCTAGTCGCAGAGCCAAGTGCATTAGAGGTTGAAATGGCGATTGAAAAATTGAAGATGTATAAAGCATCAGGTTCAGATGAGATCCCAACAGGAGGAGAAAAATTGATAGACAAAATACGCTGGTTGCTTAGTATGATTTGGGAAAAAGAAGCTCTTCCAGATGAATGGAAGGAATCAATTATCGTACCAATTTATAAGAAAGGAGATAAAACTGATTGCAACAACTACAGGGGCATCTCATTACTTTCAACTTCATACAAAATTCTTACAAATATATTAGTAAGCAGACTTACTCCCTACATCGATGACATTCTAGGAGATCATCAATGTGCATTTAGAAGAAACAGGTCTACAACAGATCAGATTTTTAGTATAAGACAGATTTTAGAAAAGAAATGGGAATATAATGGCACTGTACATCAACTATATGTAGACTTTAAAAAAGCATATGATTCAATTAAGAGGGAGAAGTTATATAGTATCCTGCTGGAGTTCGGAATTCCTAAAAAGTTAGTTAGACTTATACGAATGTGTCTAAATGGCTCAAGTAGTAGGGTGCGTGTAGGCAAACAGTTTTCAGACACATTTGAAATCCAGAATGGGTTGAAGCAAGGAGATGCACTATCTCCTCTACTATTTAATTTTGTACTAGAGCATGCCATTAAATCTTTAGAGAATGAGGAAGGCTTACAACTGAATGGTATTAATAAGCTGTTAGTTTATGCTGATGATGTAGTACTATTGGCCGATAGCGAGGAGATACTAAAGGCCAACACGCACACACTATTGAGTAACACTAAGAAATTAGGACTGGAAGTAAATATCAGTAAAACTAAATATGTGGTCACAGGTAGAAATTCAGTATATAATGGAAATGGACAGCTAATGACAAATGAGGGAAATTTTGAGGAAGTGGCTGAATTCAAATACCTAGGAACAATAATCACAAATAGGAATGAGACGCACAAAGAAATTAAACATAGGCTCAATTCTGGAAATGCATGCTATTATGCATTGCAGAGACTTTTGATGTCCCAACTCCTTTCAAAAAACGTTAAGCTGAAAATATATAAAACTATTATTCTACCAGTTATATTATATGGGTGCGAAACATGGACTCTTACTTTAAGGAGGAAAGGAGATTACGAGTATTTGAGAATAAAGTTCTTAGGAAAATTTTTGGACCAAAGAGAGATGAACAGACAGGTGAATGGAGAAGACTACATAACAATGAACTACATGGTCTTTATAGGAAGCCAGATATAATAAGAACAGTTAAGTCTTGTAGACTGCGATGGGCAGGACATGTTGCACGTATGGGGAATGAAAGACGTGCATGGAAGCTTCTTGTAGGAAATCCAGAGGGAAAACGCCCAGTTGGTAGACCAAGAATGAGGTGGGAGAACAACATTAACTATGATTTGAGGGAAGTAGATTATACAGGGAATGATTGGAAAGCATTAGCTCAGGATAGGGATGTATGGAGAGCTTATGTCCGCGCGGCCATGAACCTACGGGTTCGATAGTGCCAGTGAGTAAGTAAGTAAGTAAGTAAGTAAGTATACTCGGTCAATTGAATCATAGATTCAGTAATTTAGACTCATTATTATTTTTGGAACTTTTGAATGTAAAAAATTTCGACATGTATAAACGTTGTATTCACGTAGACTTTCACGGCCGGACTTTCTATGATGATCTTGAAGAAGATTTTCGGGCTGTAGGCCGTGGTCGTGAGGCTTGTAGTTCCCCGACGTTTCGCCAGAGACTGCGTCAGACATCCTCAAGGGTTATCAGAGACGCAGTCTCTGGCGAAACGTCGGGGAACTACAAGCCTCATGACCACAGCCTACAGCCCAAAAATCTTCTTCAAGATCATCATGTAAAAACATTGTTTTCTGGAAATTGCATTTCAGTCGTTAAAAGACAGCTATGGAAATGTTTTCGAATTTTCTTCATTGAGATCACAGCTTGTCGTTACATTTATTTCAGAAGACAAGAGTGTTAGTGATCTACTCAAGTTCATTACAAACAGCGGTAAAACTGTGTGAACTAACTTTGACAATCCCTGCAGCAAGTGTGTCAGTTGAGCGAAGTTTTTCTACTTTAAAACGGATTAATAAAAACTACGTGTGTAATCTCAAGGTCAAGAGAGACTTACAAACTTAGCAGTACTATCCACTGAAAGAGGACTTCTGAAACAGTTGAAGCAAGAGTCTACATTTTATGATCTTGTAATTGACGATTTTGTCAAAAAGGATAGCTTCATTACATATAAGGTAATTAGATATTTAGAGATAATATTTTGTAATTAATTGATGTTAGGACTTTATACAATAGCGGGGCACTAGAGATATTAACGCGGGAATTGGATAAATCACCCTTGGATATAGTCGCTTTACAGGAAGTTAGGTGGCCAGGAGAAGGTAGTCAGGAATCAGGAAGCTTTTCATTATACTATGGGGGTGCAGAAAGACCTGCATTTGGAACGGGTTTTTTAGTCAGAAGGAGGATCCTATCCGCTATCCGAGATATTAAGTTTGTTAGTGATAGGATATCATACATAATTCTAAAGGGTAAACGACATGATTTTATAATTGTAAATGTACATGCCCCCACAGAAGATAAAGATGACAAGATCAAGGATGAGTTCTATGAAGAATTAGAATGCTTATTTGATAGCCTTTCACGATATCATATGAAAATTGTCTTAGGAGATTTTAATGCAAAAGTGGGGCGGGAAGATATATTCAAACCAACAATAGGCAAATTCAGTCTTCATGAAGATAGTAACGACAACGGAGTTAGATTAGTCACATTTGCCACATCAAAGAATCTCATTGTTAAGAGCACAACATTTCAGCATAAGGATATTCATAAATACACCTGGACGTCCCCAGATGGAGAAACTCGGAACCAGATAGATCATGTATTAGTGGATAAACGCTGGCACAGTAGCATCATTGATGTTAGATCAGTTAGAGGGACAGACTGCAATTCAGATCATCATCTGGTCAGGGTGAAAATCAGACAACGGCTATCGCTTATGAGAGGAACAAACGCTAAAGATGATTCTGTAAAATATGAATTAAAAAACTTGAAAAATGATGAAATGCGGCAAGAATACCAAATCAAAATTGCTAATAGATTTGAAGTACTGGAATCTTCAGATGACAATGTGGCAAACGAAGAAGAAACTGATATAAATAAAGAATGGGAGGCTATAAGAGATACTATTAAATTGTCAGCATCAGAAAGCATTGGTTGTTTAAAAGAGAGGCAAAACAAGAAATGGTTTGATGAGGAATGTGCTGACATTGTAAAGAAAAGAAAGCTAGCAAAAATGAAATGGTTACACGAGCCAAATGAGGTAAATTTAGAGCAATTGGGTAGTGTTAGACGGGAAACCACCAAGTTACTAAAGAGTAAAAAGAGGGAATATTTGAGAGAGAAGATTAATTATCTTGAAATGAATGCAAAAATAGGAACATTAGAGAATTATATCAGGGAATTAGTATAGAGAAGAAAGGGTTTCAGGCTAGAACAAACATAATTCGGAATGAAAATGGGGATATGATTGCAGATTCCAAGAGTATTTTAAATAGATGGAAAAGTTATTTTAATCAGCTATTAAATGTACATACAGAACAGGACATTGAGGAGGATAAGTTACAGACAGCAGAAATGCTAGTCGCAGAGCCAAGTGCATTAGAGGTTGAAATGGCAATTGAAAAATTGAAGATGTATAAAGCATCAGGTTCAGATGAGATCCCAGCAGAACTGATAAAATCAGGGGGAGAAAAATTGATAGACAAGATACGCTGGTTGCTTAGTATGATTTGGGAAAAAGAAGCTCTTCCAGACGAATGGAAGGAATCAATTATCGTACCAATTTATAAGAAAGGAGATAAAACTGATTGCAACAACTATAGGGCATCTCATTACTTTCAACTTCGTACAAAATTCTAACAAATATATTAGTAAGCAGACTTACTCCCTATATTGATGACGTTCTAGGAGATCATCAATGTGCATTTAGAAGAAAACAGGTCTACAACAGATCAGATTTTTAGTATAAGACAGATTTTAGAAAAGAAATGGGAATATAATGGTACTGTACATCAACTATATGTAGACTTCAAAAAAGCATATGATTCAATTAAGAGGGAGAAGTTATATAGTATCCTGCTGGAGTTTGGAATTCCTAAAAAGTTAGTTAGACTTATTCGAATGTGTCTAAATGGCTCAACGAGTAGGGTGCGTGTAGGCAAACAGTTTTCAGACACTTTTGAAATCCAGAATGGGTTAAAGCAAGGAGATGCACTATCTCCTCTACTATTTAATTTTGTACTAGAGCATGCCATTAAATCTTTAGAGAATGAGGAAGGCTTACAACTCAATGGTATTAATAAGCTGTTAGTTTATGCTGATGATGTAGTACTACTGGCCGATAGCGAGGAGATACTAAAGGCCAACACGCACACACTATTGAGTAACACTAAGAAATTAGGACTAGAAGTAAATATCAGTAAAACTAAATATATGGTCACACGTAGAAATACATTATATAATGGAAATGGACAGCTAATGACAAATGAGGGAAATTTTGAGGAATTGGCTGAATTCAAATACCTAGGAACAATAATCACAAATAGGAATGAGATGCACAAAGAAATTAAACATAGGCTCAATTCTGGAAATGCATGCTATTATGCATTGCAGAGACTTTTGATGTCCCAACTCCTTTCAAAAAACGTTAAGCTGAAAATATATAAAACTATTGTTCTACCAGTTATATTATATGGGTGCGAAACATGGACTCTTACTTTAAGGGAGGAAAGGAGATTACGAGTATTTGAGAATAAAGTTCTTAGGAAAATTTTTGGACCAAAGAGAGATGAACAGACAGGTGAATGGAGAAGACTACATAACAATGAACTACATGGTCTTTATAGGAAGCCAGATATAATAAGAACAGTTAAGTCCCGTAGACTGCGATGGGCAGGACATGTTGCACGTATGGGGAATGAAAGACGTGCATGGAAACTTCTTGTAGGAAAGCCAGAAGGAAAACGCCCAGTTGGTAGACCAAGAATGAGGTGGGAGAACAACATTAACTATGATTTGAGGGAAGTAGATTATACAGGGAATGATTGGAAAACATTAGCTCAGGATAGGGATGTATGGAGAGCTTATGTCCGTGCGGCCATGAACCTACGGGTTCGATAGTGCCAGTGAGTAAGTAAGTAAGTAAGTAATTGATTAATTAAATTGAAAAGGGACTAAGCGCCAAAATTGAAAAGGAACTCATTTCATTTTCATGACATTGGAAATGGTGACATTGGAAATGGAACATAGCATTTTTCAGTAGAGAGAGAGAGAGAGAAAAAAAAAACCTGGCACCTATTCCCAAATTGCTTACCCTAAAAAAATGTTCAATACACGCCACTGAAGTAAACAGATTCAAAAAACAAATATTGATAAATGAAAATACTCTTCAGACAGATAAACAAATTAGTAAAAAATTGAAGAAATTTACTTACCATTGTTTATTTTTAATTATTTCACTCACCTCATACTTCATAATGCATAGCAGACCCTGGGTTTCTTCACGTAATTTGTGACATTGTCAATGCTGCGTCACGTTCACAACTGACGTCCAACGGCCTTCTATCCTGCAGCATTGACAATGTCACAAATTACGTGAAGAAACCCAGGGTCTGCTATGCATTATGAAGTATGAGGTGAGTGAAATAATTAAAAATAAACAATATTAAAGAACCTCATAGTGTTATTTCCTATCTACATAACTTACTTACCATTCTTTGGCATTTTGATAGTGAGTTAGTTATTTTATTTTACCTAACAAGTTTCAAAAAATTTTCGGAAAACTTAACATTAAATTAGCACTGCAAAATTATTATAGACAGAATAGATGAAATGTTGGATATATTTAAATTTTGTTCAATCCTACGTCTACTGAAAGCAGACAAGTACTTGATTACTCCCATGTTCATGGTAAGCTGACAACATCAATAAACAATAATTAAATTAAATGGTTCAATTTGCTACACAAAAATATTTAAAAAAAGGTACTCCAAAAAAATCTCCGAGTGTGACAGGCCTACAAGGCTCTTGGCCTACCAGCCGGCTGGTGGCCTCACATCCACATGTGTTAATCACACGGTGATATGTGGTCAGCATGTCATTCTCAACCTGGAGTCGCTACTTATTGTAGCTACCCAAATGCCTCACGATGCTGGGTGGGCACCAGTCCCATACTGGCCGAAATTTCATGAGAAAATATCTTCCCCCGTGGGGACTCGAACCAGTGCTAGTCCCGTAGCTCTGCATCAAGGCTTCTTGCCTTAACCACTCGGCTATGACGAGTGACTAATATGTTCACATGGAAACTAGACTTACGTTGAATTAATGATGTATAAGAGAAAAATTTGCATTTAGACTGGAGTGCTCAGACAGTACAGCATTGGCATATAAAGCCAAAGGTCTTGGGTTCAAACCCCAGTCTATGTTTTCTCTTATATGAGCCAACAGTTGAATATTACAAAGATAAATACCTGTAACTGTTCACAGGATTGAAGATCAGGGCAAGAGCTACTATACCAGGATTCTTAGCTAAATTTTGGAATTTCTTAGATTTGGACAGAGCGTATCTTTGTAAAATTGCCATCGCTGCCATTAGAGGATCAATTTTTCAATTTTAAAAAACCATAATTACAAAAGTTCTACTTTATAGAATATACTTTAATAATTAAAATTTGAAATATGGTTGGTTGGTATCTAATGTCAAGCACTTGATAATGAAATCATTCGCTCTCTCGCACTCCAATATTTAGCAGAAAGGCTGCGGAAAGGCTATTGTCTTTAACAGGGAGGAGACCCTACAATTCCTTCCATCAAAGGCTTAAAGGAACCGACCTGGACAGTAACCTAGTGTCACCTTCTCGTGGTGCAGCTGTTAGTAATCATGCTTATGCATGGGAAGGGCTGCTCACCAGGAAGCACTGGTCAGCTTGGTGAGTTTTTCTTTTTTTTTGGCCGAATTGGTATTACTTCTTCCCATACCAATTCCCTCTTTCAACTTTTCTATCCAGTCTTCCTTGACTGACCTCTTGTTTCTTTCGACCCTGATGGTATTAAAGTATTCGAGGCCTGGGGGTTCATTTCTCCTTCCTTCCTTCCTATACCTACTTTCTCTCTATGGGTGACGTTACCACCACATGTGGTGCCTACTACTAAACAGTTACGACTAGTTTATTGTACTCCAATAAAAATTTGAAATATTTAAATGCGTATTTACAAAATATATTTCATCAATTTCAAAAATTGTCTGTATCACTTTGTTCTCTAACGAGGAAAGTTTTATATAATAAATAGACTTACATACCTTGTATTCAACTAAGTTATTTGATGAGCCTCTGTCGTCCTGTAAATAAATGTTTATAGGTAAGGTCACAATTTTCAAACATTTCATGAAATTTGAATTTTTATAGGAAAAATCACTATGAGGTTTCATTTGAGATTTAAGTTAAAATTCTTTATACCTCACCTCATATCCAGTCTTCTAATTATACCAGTTTCAAAGCTTAGGCAGCTTCATCTTCAGTCATTTCTTGTTAACTGATGTTATGTTAATCAGGAGAACTGCTATTTCCTCCCTCTGATGGTAGATCGATGAACCTCAGAATCAAATCAAAATCACCGAGAATTTCGAAATTCATAAGTTTTTCTTTCCAGTTTAATTAAACAAATAAAAAACAAGAAGAACTCACAGTTGGGAAAAAAATTCACATTAAAAAAAACAAGAAAGAATTTTTTTCATAGTTAAATAAATATGGGAAAACTAATGAGGTAAGATAACAAGTGACTCATTCATTCAACAACAAAAAACTTAAGAATTTTGAAATTCCCGGGGATTTTGATTCAATCCGGAGGTTCATCAGTCCAGCAACAGAGGGAGAAAAAAGCAGTTCTCCTGATCGACATAACATCAGTCGACAAGAAGCTACATAAGCTTTGAAACCTGTATAATTGGAAGACTGGATATGAGGTGAGGTATAAAGCATTTTAATTAAAATTTTATTTCATAAACATCTTCATATCTTGCAACGTACAAAATTTAATTTAACATTATCTTCAATAACTGAATCATCTTAACACACAATGTATCTATAGTTAAATATGGAAAATAACATTATGAGGTTCTTAATTCGTAAATTAATGAGTTTCTTCAAACACGGGAACTAGTTTTCGAGAGAAGGATCTCTCATTTTCAACCGAAAATCCGGTAGTCAGATAGCTCATACTTCTATGTTTTTCTAAACACAGCACTGCAGAATCGGTTGAAAATGAGAGAGAATCTTCTCTCGAAAACTAGTTCCCGTGTTTGAAGAAACATAAAATATGAGGGAACATGATAAAAATGACTCATTAATTTACGAAATAATGTATCTATTCAAAGAGATGCCTTTTTGACATTCTAAATAAATAAAAACAGTTATCTGATTGGCACTACTACACACTCAGGTAGCTCAGTCGGTAGATTGAATGGCCTAGAATGTCAATGGTCCTGGGTTCAAGTCCGAGTCTGAGCATATAATTTTTCTCCTCAAATATAATTTATCCATCATTGAGATATATGGAATGAGCAATAACAACATCGAAAGAAGCCTTACTGGCTTTATAACGTAATGTTAAATTCCCAAATAAATGTCTTCATTTGCAAGATAGAAGCAAAGGTTTCATAGCATTTGGTGTGTGGGAATTAATGTGTATATAAGAGAAAAATTTGTGTTTAGATTACAACTTGCTCAGGTAGCTCAGTTGGTAGAGTATTGGCCTAGAAAGTCAAAGGTCCTGGGTTCAGGTCCCAGTCTGAGTGTATAATTTTTCTCTTCAAATATGATTTATCCGTCATTGAGATGTATGAAATGAATAATAAAAACATTGAACAGTTATCTGTTCAATCATTTGACAATTTTTACCCTTAAAATAAGTTTGCCAATTCCTGCCATCAGTTTGGTCTTCCCTTCTCAAATTTTCATATTAGAACAGATTGTTATAAGTAACTTCCTTATATTCAAAGAGAAAATATACTTAAATACAGGGTGCAACATAAGTCAGTTAACAGAAAATGCAAATATATTATTTTCTGAAGCTTACAACAACTGTACAAAAAACAACTGTTCAAAGTTAGCAAATTACCTCAACGGTAGTGACTTTGAGAAGAAGGAGAAATTGTGAATTGTATGAATTATACAAGGAACTCAGTTTAGTGAAGCATATAAAAAATTAATAGATTGGCTAGACATTTATATGTATGGACAATAACAAAACTGTTAAAAAAGATGATAATAATAATACTTTACTATGATAGAAATAAGTAAATTCATAAACACAATTAAATTATTGTAATCAATGGTAAAGAGAATTTTTTTTTCGATTCCCAGTTCAGGCAAAAATGTTTCTCTTTACCATTGATTACAATAATACTTGGAGTTAAGGCCATATGGTCTTCTCTTTCACTTGACCAGCGAATAGTAAAATTATACAACAATTACATACTTATTACAATTTTAAAATATTATTAAAATACAGACTAAACAAAAGACAATGGTGATGTGATCTAATACTAGCAAAAACATGGAATATAATAAATTTTAATAAAGTAAGTAAAGCTTCCTAAGATTATTATTTACAAAATGCTGACTATAGTTAGTTTCATTGTGTGAAACTTAATATATCAGTTAATTTGGATTTAAATAATGATAGCGATGGGAAGGCAGTTCCATGTGTCTATGGCACAACCATTAATAACCAGAAAAGTTGGAAGACCAAAATTAAGATGGGAGGATGATGTCTTAGAATTAGTAAAATTAGAAATTGGTTAGAATTTAGCAGCAAACAGAACTGCAATACTGAGAAACGTATCATTCCCATCTTCAGCTGTTTTCACAACTGTCAATTTTTCATTCCGCCAGTAATCGTCTAAACTGCCATCTGGTATACTTTTGAAGAACTTTGTAATCAAATTTGGTTTGTATGGAAACTCAAAGTTCATGATTCTAGTGTGGTTTTTGAAAACAGGTGAAGATGGGAATGATATGTTTCCCGATACTGCAGTTCTATGTTAAAACCATAGAGGTATGTGGTAAGAAAAATCCACGATTAATTTTATTCTTATTATATATAATGTAAAAATTCCCATGTTATTATATTAAATTAATGATGAATAGTGTTTGAGAATATATTCTGAAGGTCCCATATTCAAACCCCAGTTTCAACCAATCTGATTTTTTTTCCTTGCAACCATGTGCAGTGGTCAACTGACTTGTGGCACACCCTGTATTCAGTTTTGATGTTTACTTGAGGCAACAATTTTTTACGTACCGCTTGTGTCTCCTGGTCTGGTTCACAAATTCCACTGGATGATCTGTTCCACTGGTGCTGCGTAAATTAAACAAATACATTTTTTATGTTATAATGAAGATATTAGAAAAGACTTAAATATTTATAATTTAACAACATGAGAAACAACTGGTATGAACATGTTAAAAGAATGCCTACACATAGAATCCCTGAGCTGTTATTAAAGTACAAACCAATATGACATAGAAGTGTTGGATGCCCATTTACTAGAACAGGTCAAAAGGCCTAATTTCAATTAAGTATAAGACATTTTTAATATTAACACTTTCCAATATGGACAATATTATTTTGAAAAGAAAAATTAACGCTTGAACCGGGACTTGCACTCCGGACCTCTGGTTCTACACATCAGTATGGAATCCTACACCATTCAAATGTTAACATTTGATGGGCTCAGTGGAATAAGGGCCCATCCCAACCAATGGTTGATTTTTAGTTATTTGCAGATTATGTATCCTATGGTCATCTATTAACCCGTCAGCGCCGACATCCATAAGTGGTATAGACCCTCTCTTCTTCACTTATTGCCGACATCTATACGTGGTATAGACCTATGCAGGTGTGTTTTCTTTTTGTTCTGGATCGTACATTTTTGAAGCTACAAATATGTAATTTATTTGTGTTTAACGTAGAAATTATGAGCTTTCAGGACATATGAATAAACATAATATTTGTTTAAAATTTAATTTCAAATTATTTTTTTAAAAATCAGATGAGATTGAAGTAATCGTAATTTTCTCTAAATGCGCACGACCTTTTCATTTGTTTTTTTTTTACTGCTGTATATTCTTACATTTGCGTATGAACAATATAATTTTGAAGCCTAAGATCTTAGCTTTCTTTGTAAGTGTATGAATCAGCTGTGATCACATTTTGTGCATGTGGTATTGAGGTTGAAGTAGTTTCTTACTTCTACACTCGATGGCACACAGACCTAGCTTTGTGCTGCTTTCTGTAGGGCTTCTAATAAACTTATACACAATCTAATTTTTCAGGTCGATAAAATGATATACAAGCTATCGATTGATATATAAATCGACCTGTTTAGGGGAATACCTGATTTTACAAGGAATCAGTCTGAGGCGCGGTGTCGTGCGTTATATACGTAATTATGGCCAGTCGTAACCTGAAAGACACTTCATCAGAAAAATTACCCCTAAAAGTGATAAATTTGAACCTCAAAGGAGGTGTGTTTTTGTACTAAACATGGGAGAAGAAAGACATCTGTTTATTGCTGCCAGGAATGTGATGTAGGTCTGTGTATTGAAGAGTGTTTCGAGCTGTATCACACCAAGCTCAACTACTAAGGTTATGTGATTTTTTATTTCTAAAATTAATAGCACTAAAATAAGAGAAAATTATTTTTATGGTCTGTGTAGTTGCAAATAACTGCTGTAGAATTTTTATACGAATCCAAGCAATAATTCAGATTCTAAGTATAAACATTGCTAGTGCTTTGACACAAGATTGAACTTGAGTTCACTCTTCTAAATATTCATTCTGATTTTGGTTATGTCAGCTGCTTTTGTATATACAAGTTACAGATGAATCAGCACTATGCCACACAATATATTTAGTGTCTCACAGAAAGAAACAGGGATGTCCAATGTGAGCAAATCAAATTATTTAGTAAAAATGTGTATCATGAGAGAGAAATTCAGAATTCAAATTTTTTTTTAATAGTTTATAAAGGCTACTGAACTCCATATGGTATGTATTAAATTTCTCATTTATTTCTGAGCTAACAAGTAAAAATTTCGTTCAAATCCATCGATATTTAAAAAAGTTATGATCGTTTATACAAATCAGTGTTCTAGGAATACTAAAATGTTAAAATGGCCTCCGTCCATGCAGTAGGAAAGCAAGTAAAAGGGTGCGTCACTGACGGGTTAATCTTTAGAAGCTCATAATTCTGACTTTGCTCAAAAGAGGGTAAATGAGACTTTATGTCTAAGAAAAATTTCTAACTTCTTCACACGCGCAGGAAATAAAGGCCCATCCCAACTGCTGACACGTGACCGTATATTGTCCGCTACTCTGTAGTCCGCTGCAATACTTACTAGCATTGCCGGCAAATATCAGTAAATGCATAATGGCTGATGCGGCAGGTTCTTGTGCAAATGGAAATAGTGTAATAAAATATAAGAAAAGAGAAATAAATGTGTAAGAGTGGAATAAAACGAAGCAGAACATTTTACGCAACAGTAGAAAGGAATCTATATCGGCCTGAATCAGTTGCTTCAAGAGGTGCAGACGAAAGTGCTAGTTGTTTATTAAAAGCTGTGCCACTGATTGAAAAAGGTGCTAATAAAAAGAAACTTATAATGTATATAGTGATTCATGTGTTGTTCAAAACAAGAATTATACAATAATGGGACTTTGGCTGTACATGATTGATTGTGGTTGGTTTGAAGAAATTGAACATAAATTTCTTGTACCAGGTCACACTTCCCTCATGGAGACTCGAACTGTAGCTCTGCGCCAAGGCTTCCAGCTTTAACCACTCGGCTGCGACGCGGGACCGGACATTATTATTTTGATAAGAAAAATTAATGCTTGGACCCTAGATATCTGACTCTACACGTCAGTATGATAACCGTTCAAACGTTAATTTTCTTTCTAAAACAGAACTATGTCGAATTCTAGAAAGTGTTCATTTAAAATATGTGCATATTATTTAATGAAGTGTAAACTAATTTTATGTACACTAACTTGTCCCATCAGAACCTAACAAAATGAAGTTAACTTCTTGAAATATGGTTTGGAATTAATTGCAAAAGTTGTTTACACCGATTTCAGAGCCATCTAGCAGAAGTTACATTAAGCATTTATAAATCTTGCGCATGAGGACTGCAATTCTGTAGAACTTCATTCACAATATATATATAAATCATAAGAAATGTATAAAGAATAGTTGCAAAATAGTACGAAACATTGTTCATTCTTCATTAAGTGTATCCAGCTGCACACTTATGTCTCCTGTAAACCTAACTGATCATTTTTCCATAACTTGCATTGTGTACACGCAGCCTATGTGGACATTTCTTAGTTCCTTGTTTACCTAACATAATAATAACAAGGTTAACCCATCAAAGTGAGGTTGTATATCAATAGAGGGAAAAGAAATAGATGTGAACCCCTAACCCTCGAATACTCTAATATCATCAGGGATGAAGAAAACAAGAGGTCAGTCAAGGAAAACTGGATAGGAAAGTTAAAGAAGGAACTGGTATATGAAAAAGAAGAAATATCAATTTGGTCAAAAGCTCAGTGCTTATAGCCCTTCCTTTCATTCACCACGCATAAGCATGATTACTAATAGCTGCACTAAGCTCCTGTCCAGGTGGTTCGTTCAAGCCTTCAATGGACGGAATTAAATGGTCGGCTGAGGTAACTTATCTATGTCCCACAATTATCCATGCAACATTCTTATGCCACTGTTGCACTAAACACTTTTTATAATAATTTTTGTACTATTTTAAACATTTTGGAACCATTTTATAAACATTTCTTATGATTTATAAATATTTATATAATTACGTGAATATTGTGAATCGAGTTCTACAGATGCGGAATTGCTTAATGTAACATCTGCTAGATGGCTATCAAATCAGTGTTACCTAAATTTGCAAATAATTCCAAACCATATTTTAAAAAATTAACTTCATTTTGTTAGATTCTGATGGGACAAGTTAGTGTACATTAAATTAGTTTATAGTCTATTAACAGTATGCATGTAATTTATTTTGTTAGGTTATAAAACGGGAAGTTGGTTTACGTCCATTTTTTAGCATTTGGGAATTTATTCCAATAGCTGGTAATACCAACTTCAGATCCATCTACTGGAAGCTACATTAACCATTACAGCAACTCCTGCAACTTGCACATGTGCACTAAGAATTCATGTGGTCTCGTCCCTGTGAAACGTTATACAATTACAATTGGTGAGTGTGTAGTGCAACAGTGGCATAAGAATGTTGTATGGAAAACTGTCAGTGACAAATACTAGATTTGAGCCCAATTTTTTCCCCTTTAAAAATCCAGTCTTTAGTCATTCCAAAATCCTTGTGCATGTTGGAACAGCAGAGCACTGAAGTGACTATATAGTTGAGAAATTAGAAAAAAAATTCAATAATGACAAGAAAAAGTTTAAAATATGTTCAATATGGCAGTTAACCCTTAAATTGGCAAAATACAAATTTCTTTTGTTAGTTATTTGAATGTGGCAGACCGCAGTGAAAACAGAATCTCGTATTAGGTATATTGTGTAATTACACACATATTTAAGTGGTTTCTTTTTGTTCGTTATCCTCTGATTTATTTTAAATATTAAATTAATTGAACCAACTGATGTATCCAAAAGGATAGATTACAAATTTAAGGTTTATAAGAGTAAAACTTGTGTTAGATACGACAAATGTACTCACCCCCTTAAGATCAGTAATCTTTAACTTGTTCCCTGTCGCGACATCTTTTGCACAGGAAGGAAGATCATCCGTATTTAGCAAAACTTGGCTAATCTCCCCGCCCACATTAATTTCTACAATTTTTATTTCTCTCTTCTGATACCTGCAACAAAAAACACACACATTTGGAGAAACAGCAGTTTAACTTACTCAATATATTTTCTGTTCTATAGAACAGAGCGTATGCACCAGAATTTATAGAGCCAGCGATAACCCAATATAGATTATCATCCTTACCTAGTGGATTATCGCTGCTCGCCACAAATTATCAATATCATACTAAAGTTATACAGCTTTCACTAGATGGCAGCACATTGCTGTGATATTTAAACGACCAATCTTTGCAATAAATCCCCAAATCTATTTAAAGAAATATATTAATAATATTCAAATTCCCAAACATTTATTAAAAATGGATGTACACTAACTTATCTCTTTGTAACATTGTTGTAACCAGCGAGAAGAGAGAAAATCATAGACTAAGTAATATAGCAGTCAGCATCACAATATTGTCTAACAGTGTCATATTGTTAGTGTTTTGCATATTTAATTAAGTATATAAGTTCACAACCATAAATGGAAAAACAAGAGTAAGTTAAACTGCTGTTGAGCCTACACTTGTGCCCGAACTATCAAACAGTTCTTACCTGATCTTGAATGGTTTGAGGCAGTGGTTAAAGGCACCCAGTACTTACATGGATTAAAAAAAAAACTGATTTTTCTCTTTTTTCTTCAAATAATCCACTAAGATCTGTATTATTGTTGTATAACATTAGTTTGTCAATTTTAGACATTTAAACCCATAAAAATGTATTTTTATAAATGGCATCTCTGTGTTCTGCTAATGTGCACTTTTTTTTTTTTGCATTTCTCTGTAACTTGTATTTTTTTCATATTTTGGTAGACTTTTCTCTGAACCATGAAATATAGGAGAATAATTTTTGGCTTGGATATGCAGTTTAAAGAGTTCTATGATAATAAGATAAATTTATCTTTGTGCTATAGATATTGTTTGAAATTAAAAAAAAAAGTATGCAAAAATTTCAATAAAAGAAATTTTGATCTTTGAATATTTTTTTAAATAAATCACATTCCATATCTGAACACAAGCAAACCTTATTATTATCTTCTTCTTCTTCCTTCCAAGTATTAGGCCAAGGCCTGTTACGATCCTATAGAAAATTTTCCCTCCGGCGTTTCATAGGAGGGCCCAATGATCTTCGTCCTCTTGGTATATAATTATAAATCTTTCGGGAAATTCTCTTATAAGACTTGAAAGCATAATAATAGTCCCTTCGATTGGTTGCTGGCCAAAGGAAGGCAAGACCAGTGATGGGGCTGCCATCTTATAGCCTCTGGTCAGGCTTTTCTGGAGAAGAAAAGAAAATAAAGGAAAGAAGAAATGGAAGAAAGGAAAGACTCCCTAGCCCTCGGATGCCCTAATAGCGTCAGGGTCGAAAAAACAAGAGTTAACCAAGAGAGGTTGGATAGTAAAGTTAAAAGAGTGCAATACACAAGTAAGTGGATGAAATGTTTTGCTCAGCTTGGGCACCTTGTGGTCGCCATCCACATATCCCCTAGATGAGGACCCCTGAGGAAGCAAACCTTATTATTGTCAAATGAACTGTGGACAATAACATACTAAATTTGGAAACAATTGGATAAGTAGTTTTTGAGAAAACTGTACAATACTTTTAAGAAGTTGGATTTTTTATTTTCATTTTCTTGTATTTTAAATTACTCATGAAGAAATATGTGTAAAAAGTTAACCAGAGTGTCATCATGTTCAGGAAGACTTGTTTAATTAATGACATAATTTTCATGCACATAACTTAAGAATAAGCTGAAAAAATGATTCCTGTATGTTGCATATTATTTTAACCAAATTGCAAGGAAATTAGTACCGAGTGCCCTTAAGGCAAGTTGCCTTGATGCTGAGCTATGGGACTGCTTTGGGTCTCCATAGGGGAACAAATTTTCTCATGGAATTTCGGTCAGTATGAGAGCGGTACCCACCCAGCATCGTGAGGCATTTGCTTAGCTACAATAAGTAGTGACTCCAGGTTGAGAAGACCAGTCATAGGGGGAACTTAGGATACCTGACCCATGGCCTCTTTCTCATAGTAGGGGTATTTTGGATGCATGGTGTCTCTACCACTGTAAGCCCTTGGTACCCTCTCTCATTTACTTAGAAAGAAATTACATTGTTTACTGAGATTAGTGAAGGAAGGGAAAAAATGTGTTTTGTACTGTCATAAGTAAATTTTGAGTGATTTAATTTTCATCAGTCTACATTTGTTTACTTCGAGGTAAGAAACTTAGTAATGTATCTCACACAATGCTTTATAGTAGATGCAGTGGATTATGTGTATGAACTCAGTGCAGGGATACTTGACCCATATTTGATATTTGTAAATAAAAAGTTTTAGATTCCAGATACCACATCTCCACAAAAGCAAAGAAATTAAGAAAGAGCCAGTTAAGAAGGTTTTAGTTACTGGTGCCCTAAATACAATTGCAACAAAAACAAAATGGCATTAATGAGAATACCTTGTGGATATATGTTATCGCCTGACTATGATGGTTATCCAGTGGCTCACTTTGTTTCCCCGCAATTGTTATATATCATTGAACCGAAAGTGCGATTTTTGGTTCGTAACATCAGAACCGTTATCCTCCTTGAACTGAAAGATTCGTGAACTGTGCCAATATCCCTTCTCTATGCATCTACCCCCACTCTCCTTTCTACCTCTCCTATTGCACTGTTTGTACTGCGCATCTCCCCTTCTACCTCGGAACGCTCAAATACAATATGCACATTCAGAACATTATCATTCGATCGGAACATTTTGTTGGAACTATGTCGTCTGGAGCACGAGAGTGGCGTCTTTTGAGTTTTTGGTCCGGAGGACCAGGGAAAGCCACCCTGGCTTGGACTGAGTGTATGTGTGAATTTGTTTGAGTGAGTTATGATATTTTTTTTATGTTAATGATTATTAATTTGTTTTTTCTTTTAAATTCAAGAATGATCAATATTTATATTTTATTATATTTTTCCTATACTTCAGACGTCTTGTTTATATTAAACATCATTTTTATATACCTCATGTTTAATGTTCAAATTATTTATGTGCTGCAAGCTGCTGTTCGGTATATTCCCGTACATAAGCTTACTTATGTAGGAGATCATACAAGCTTCCTTTTTTTTCCGTCTAGCTTTCATGGTTAATAATAACAATAACAATAGCAATAGCAATAGCAATAGCAATAACAATAACAACAATAACAAAAATAACAATAATAACAACAATAACAATAATAATAATAATAATAATGATAATGATAATGATACACCCAGTTTAGCTAAATATCATAGATTACTCAAGTGTTTTAGGATCAATTGTTGATTGATGTTTAAGTGTTTGGAAAAGAAAGATGAATCAATCTTTGCTTCTTATGGGCCCGGGCAAAGGCTTTTGAATAATAACCCTGATTGTTATGAATCAAGGCTAATATATACAATGGAAACAAAAGACGATACACGGTGGCGCAATAAAGGGTTTACTAAAATTATAAGGCGCCACAAAATAAAATACAAAGAAGCCAACTACTGCCACTATAATAATTCCGCATGTTAAGCATTGTCGCGCGGCACCCACCTTTATATAAATGGACAACCATCATAGTGAGGCAATAATAAAAAGATTTGGCAGACCAAATACAAGAAGGGAAAAGAAAAGTTGAAGAAAAAATTCGTAAAATTATTTTCATAAAAAACAAAAAAGGAAAATGGTAATTCGGTAGGACTTCAGAAATGAAGTTGTGAATCTGATCTGAAACCTGTTCAGAGTGATTTAGAATTAGAAATGAACGATGAGACACAAGTCATAGAGCAATAGTTCCAAGTCTAAATTAAATGATTGTGAAATGTTGTCAGGTTTGTGGGCCAAGTTAGCGAAGTTTGTTCTGAAATGTACGGGTTCAAGAGTCAAGTGACCAGAATGTGAAAATGTTCCTTAGGTTGATCCAAAGCAAATTAAATTTTTAATTGGAGTCTCTTGAATTTATAACAAAAAACAATAGAATTTTAAACTTCAGTTTGAATTTCTCATTAAGTAGGTTTAATAGTTACATTTTTGTTAATGTTACATAATAAATGCAATTTCACTATCATAGCAACTAACCACTTTAATGTCATCTCTGTTTAGCATTATTTGAAAATAATTAGACATGGGTTAGTATCCCTAACTTCAGGGTTACTTGACCCTTTTGCACACACAAGGAAAATTAAAATGTTGCACATTTCGATGTGAGACTTGTTTATATTGCAATGAGGATTTGATTATAGTATGCAATGATGCTATTCAGTATCTTTTTCGCTCCATTAAAGTATTTCCCCCCTAACATGCTGACCACATGTCACTCCTACTCTGTGATTAACGCATGTGGATGTGAGGCTAGCAGCCGGCTGGTAGGCCTGTCACGCCATGGCGTTGGAGAATTATACAAGAGATGATTAGAAAACATTAGTTGTTGAGGATAGGGGTGTATGAACTTAAGTGTTCAGTAGTTCTACAAGACCTCGACTTCCAGAGTAATACCTTAGTTACCCACTAGGTGTCTCAATGAGACAACATGACACTCCCACTAGCCTCTTGTCTCCATACAGGAATCATCGGGTATATACATACCATTTGAATGAACCTATTTCCAATTTCCTGTAAAACATTTAGTTTGAGAGAAGACAAACTGTTTCAATTACCAGCATAAGATGGGGCAGTCACTACAGCACATTCAATTTAAGACTTAAAAGTTAAGTTTACCTTTACCAAGAATTTCCTAAGTTCTATTGAACCATAGTGAACACTCGTGAATGTTTCCACTAGATGGTGGACACGTGTGAAGTCAGTATGACCAACTTTCACAAACATTTATTAGAAATGGATGTACACCAAATTCCCCCTTCCAAAATAATAAAATAAATTACATGCACATTATTTAATGAAGTGTATAGTAATCTGGTATACACTAACTTGTTCCATCGGAACATCAATTTCTTAAAATTATTTCAAATGTTAGTCATTCTGATTTCACAGATATCTCCACCATCTATCAGAACTTCCCTCAAGTGGTTTTCATGAGCACACAATTCTTCAGAACTTTGAAGATAAACAAATATTTGCAAAAGAATGCTATATATGTATAGTTGCAAAATGTTTATATAAAGATTTATTAAACATACTGTGTACACTATAATACAATTACTGGAAGTTATTGTCATCTGCATAGAATTTTAGAGGCTTTCTTCTTGCTATGCAGTCAATAAGATGGTATTGTTGACATTTCTGGTCACATAGCTTGCAGAGGCACTGGTTCGATGCAAGGTGGAACCCTTTTATGGAACATACTCTGTAGTGGAATCCATGTGTGGCGGTCCTCGTGAACACGTGTCTTAGGGGGAAGTTTGGTTCCTTCCATTCTTCGGTGCTCATCGCTGGGGACAGGAAGAATCCACGGTCTATATCCTCTGCTTTTTCTTCTCTCTCTCTCTCTCTTATGTGTGCTTCATAGGCTGGGGTGTGTGGCAGGTTACATTTTAACGCTATTTCTCTGATGAAGTCAGTCTTGGTTAGATGGTATATGAGTCGGGAGCTCGTTGACCTTGAAACCCTAAGTACTCTCCGGAGGTAGGCAATTTTGACCATATCCAGTCTTTTCAGATTTGCTATGGTTAACCGAGTCCAGAATGTGGTGATTGCATAGCACGCTATTGGTGATATCTTAATATGAAATAGTCTTATAGCTGTTTCGATTGACAGCTTTTCGACATTTCGAATGTCAAATGTGGCCTTTATTGCTGAGTTGCATCTTTCCTGGATGTGCTTGGTGAATGATTTTCCTGTAACATTAGACCGAGATACTTGTAGCAGTTGGCTAATTCTAGTTGGGCATTTCCATACTTGAATTTGTCATCCCTGTTTACGTTTCCTCCTCGTCTAAATTTCATAATCTTAGTTTTGCTTGTGTTAACTTTTAGTTTGTTCCTGTGCGCCCAGTTGTGTAGTTTATCCAGGTTCGTCTGAAGAGCTACTTTATTTGTGGGATAGGATGACTATATCATCTGCATAGAGGAGGATGGTGATGCTACTACGTCATGTGTTAGCAAGATGAAGAGGAATGGGCTATGAGGATCCCCTTGAAGCACTCCATTTGTTTGTATTATGTGATCAGATTGGGTAACTTTGTCATTTATGGTTAGTAGGTTGAAAACCAGTATACTTTCAATTAGTTTCAAGAAAGGTGCAAAATGTTTAAATAGTACAAAATGTTGGTACAGTTGCAAATAAGTACATAGAGCGACAGTATCTAACCTCGACTTCATCATTACCCAATGTAAGGCACATATGTTAATTAGTGTTTCTCAAATAATTTATCATATTTATACTATAATTATCATTATTATGGAAAAACTGCACTTAAACTAGCGTGAAATATTTCCCAGAGTTTATAGAGCCAGCGATAACCCACAATTGAACCATATATTGAATATCATCCTCGATTACTATCCGTCACTATCAAATTTAAATGACCAATATTTGCAATAAATCCTCAAATCTATGTTAAAAAAAAATTTAAATTACTAAACGTTTATTAAAAATGAGTGTACACTTACTTATCACTCCCTAATGCTGATCCAACCAGCAATAACCCAAAACAGCGATAGAAAATCTTAGACAAAGTAATATACTCTGTGGAGAAAATAGCAGTTAGCATCACAATATTGTCTAACAGTGTCATAATATTGTGATTTGCATATTTAAATAAATACTTCAAAATTGTCTAATAATGTTATAAAAATTGTTTGTAAAAGTTTAAAATATTAAATAATGTTAGTAAATACAGAAGAAGAGCTATAGTTTACAACAATATAACTGAAAAATCAAGCGCTAGTAGAAGTGCAGTTGAGATAAATAAATACTTCAAAATTGTGTAATAATGTTATAAAAATCGGGCTGAGGTCCATTAATTCGCGCGCACAATTTTACACTTACATTCTTATGCCACTGATGCACTAAACACTTTTCAACCATTTATAATAATGTTTCGTACTATTTTAATCACTTTGGAACCATTTTATAAACATTCCTTACGATTTTTAAATATTTATAAATTACGTGAAATTTGTGCACAGATTTCTAGAGACACGGAAATGCTTCATGTAACATCCACTACGTGGCTCTCAAATCGGAGTTACCAACATTTGAAAATAATTTCAAACCATATTTAGTGTTAATGTACGTCAAATTAGTTCATTAAATAATACGCATATAAATTGTTTTGTTACATTAGGAAATGGCAAGTTAGTTTACGTCCATATTTTTAGCATTTGGGATTTTATTCCCAAAGTTGGTAATGCCAACTGCAGAGCCATCTACCAGAAGCTACATTAACCATTACAGCAACTCGCACTGTGATTCTGTGGAAGTTAGAAGAATTCATGTGCACCAAATACTGGACTTTTTCCAAAAATTGTTTGAAAAAGTTGAAAAAATGGCTCAACTGCACTTCTACTAGCGCTTGATTTTTCAGTTATATTGTTGTAAACTATAGCTCTTCTTCTGTATTTACTAACATTTAATATTTTAAACTTTTTCAAACAATTTTTATAACATTATTAGACAACTCTGAAGATCAACACTGGAGTAAGACAGGGATGTGGACTTTCACCGGTGCTTTTCATTATATACATGAATAAATTAATAAATGAATGGAGGAAAACACAACGAGGATATATACCCATCAATAGGAACCTCAAACTTGATGCTATTCTTTTTGCAGACGATTTAGCTCTTCTGGCACTTTCCAAAAATGATTTGCAATGATCAATTTATAATTTACAAAAACTAGGTGCCAAATTTAATATGGAAATATCAATTAACAAAACTAAAATTATGGCATTTCATGGGAAGGACCCCATACAAAGTAAAATCTGTCTCCAAAATAAAATTTTAGAGACATCTAATCAGTTTAAATATCTTGGATATTATCTCTGTATCTGGGATGAAAAGGATATCCCTGAAAAAGTTACTAGTTATAATAAAAGTTTGGGAATTATTAATCAAGTTATGAAACCATCCCTTGTACAAAAAAAACCAGATTACGTTTATATAACACTTTGGCTAGACCAGTGTTGACCTATAGTAGTGAAGCATGGACACTAAAAAAACAACATGAAAGCAGAATAACGGCTTGTGAAATGAGATTCATGCGCAGAACGGGTTACACCAGATGGGATCGGAAAAGGAACACCGATATCTTAAAAGAATTGAAGACTACGCCAATTTTGGAATATATTAAACAGTACCAACTAAATTGGAAACACCATCTTGAAAGAATGAGTTCAAATCGGATCCCCAAAGCTGTTTATAATTATATACCAAGAGGACGAAGATCACTGGGACGTCCTATGAAACGCTGGAGGGAAAATTTTCTATAGGATCGTAACAGGCCTTGGCCTAATACTTGGAAGGAAGAAGAAGAAGTATTTATTTATATATGCAAATCACAATATTATGACACTGTTAGACAATATTGTGATGCTAACTGCTACTTTCTCCACAGAGTGTATTACTTAGTCTATGATTTTTCTATCGCTGTTTTGGGTTATCGCTGGTTGGATCAGCGTTAGGGAGTGATAAGTAAGTGTACACCCATTTTTAATAAAATGTTTGGCAATTTTAATATTATTAATATATTTTTTAATATAGATTTGGGGATTTATTGCAAATGTTGGTCATTCAAATTTCATTGCGACCGATAGTAATCGAGGATGATAATCGATGTGGTTCGATTGTGGGTTATCGCTGGCTGTATAACGTGTTGCGCATGCGCACTGTTGTTCTATATGACTTTGAAAATATTTCACGTTAGTTTAAGTGCAGTTTTTCCTAAAATAATTAAATGATGTTAGTAAATACAGAAGAAGAGCTATAATTTATAACAATATAACTGAAAAATCAAGTGCTAGTAGAGAAGTGTCCATTATTATTATTGTTTTTATTATAATTGTATAAAATGTTTGTACATGAAATTTCCATTGCAACATTTACTGTATTTAATTCTTTATAATTAGTACAGTCTGTATATAATCTATATTATCAAATATGTACTGTGCTGGTTGAGTGGAAGAGAAGGTCTTATGGCCTTAACTCTGCCATAATAAATAAATAATTATTATTATCACAACAATGTAGTACGGAAAATCAGATAAAGGTATCCTAACTTGAGCCTAAATACACAGTACTTAGTTTTCTAGTACTGATATAACAATTGTTACATCATGAATTTTGTATAAAAAGATAGCATTCATAACTAAACAGAATTTAGGAATTCATAAACTTTTTTACCAACGTGAAAAAAAAAATTAATCATAATAATGTCTAAATGGGAAAAAGTCGGTTAAATGTCCCAGACGAATTCTTCTAAGTTCCACAAAATTGCAGTACGCATGCGCGAGTTGCTGTAATGGTTAATATAGCCTCCGGTAGATGGCTCTGCAGTCGGTGTTACCAACTTTAGGAATAAATTTCCAAATGCAAAAAAAAAAAAAAAAATGGACGTTAACTAACTTGCCATTTCCTAACTAAAGAAAACAATTTACATGCATATTATTTCTTCCCAAATGCTTAAAAAAATGGACTTAAACCAACTTCCCATTTCCTAAAGTAACAAAACAATTTACATGCGTACTATTTAATGAACTGTAAACTAATTTTACGTACACTAACACTATATATGGTTTGAAATTATTTTCAAATGGTGGCAACGTTGGAACAACATGGGAAAGTAGCAAGTGTGTAATGTATCCACGATCATGTTTCACATAAATATATAAATATAAAACATTGTAAAGAAAGCTTGAAGATCATTGCAAAATGTTTAAAAAAAAGAACAAAATGTGTCTAGAAGTGTTTAGTGCATCAGTGGCATAAGAACGTACGTGTAGAATTGTGATGGGCATAAAACCTACCACACCTTCTAAATATTCTTTCTTACTTACTCACTCACTGGCACTATCGAACCCGTAGGTTCATGGACACACGGACATAAGCTCTCCATACATCCCTATCCTGAGCTAATACTTTCGAATCATTCCCTGTATAATCTACTTCCCTCAAATCATAGTTGATGTTGTTCTCACACCTCATTCTTGGTAACCAACTGGGCATTTTCCCTCTGGCTTTCCTACAAGAAGCTTCCATGCACACCTTTCATTCCCCATACATGCAACATGTCCTGCCCATCGCAGTCTATGAGACTTAACTGTTCTTATTATATCTGGCTTCCTATAAAGACCATGTAGTTCATTGTTATGTAGTCTTCTCCATTCACCTGTCCGTTCATCTCTCTTTGGTCCAAATAATTTTCCTAAGAACTTTATTCTCAAAAATTCTCGTAATTTCATTTCCTCCCTTAAAGTAAGAGTCCATGTTTTGCACCCATATAATATAACCGGTAGAATAATAGTTTTATATATTTTCAGCTTAACGTTTTTTGAAAGGAGTTGGGACATCAAAAGTCTCTGCAATGCATAATAGCACGCATTTCCAGAATTGAACCTATGTTTAATTTCTTTGTGCATCTCATTCCTATTTGTGATTATTGTTCCTAGGTATTTGAATTCTGCCACTTCCTCAAAATTTCCCTCATTTGTCATTAGCTGTCCATTTCCATTATTTAATGAATTTCTAAGTGTGACCATATATTAAGTTTTATTGATATTTACTTCCAGTCCTAATTTCTTAGTGTTACTCAATAGTGTGTGCGTGTTGTCCTTTAGTATCTCCTCGCTATCGGCCAATAATACATCATCAGCATAAACTAACAGCTTATTAATACCATTAATTTGTAAGCCTTCCTCATTCTCTAAAGATTTAATGGCATGCTCTAGTACAAAATTAGATAGTAGAGGGGATAGTGCATCTCCTTGCTTCAACCTATTCTGGATTTCAAAAGTGTCCGAAAACTGTTTGCCTACACGCACCCTACTCTTTGTTCCATTTAGACACATTCGTATAAGTCTAACTAACTTTTTAGGAATTCCGAACTCCAGCAGGATACTATATAACTTCTCCCTCTTAATTGAATCATATGCTTTTTTGAAGTCAACATATAGTTGATGTACAGTACCATTATATTCCCATTTATTTTCTAAAATCTGTCTTATACTAAAAATCTGATCTGTTGTAGACCTGTTTCTTCTAAATACACATTGATGATCTAGAATGTCGTCAATATAGGGAGTAAGCTTGCTTACTAATATATTTGTTAGAATTTTGTACGAAGTTGAAAGTAATGAGATGCCCCTGTAGTTGTTGCAATCAATTTTATCTCCTTTCTTATAAATTGGTGCAATAATTGATTCCTTCCATTCATCTGGAAGAGCTTCCTTTTCCCAAATCATACTAAGCAACCAGCGTATCTTGTCCATCAATTTTTCTCCCCCTGATTTTATCAGTTCTGCTGGGATCTCATCTGAACCTGATGCTTTATACATCTTCTTCTTCTTCTTCCTTCCAAGTATTAGGCCAAGGCCTGTTACGATCCTATAGAAAATTTTCCCTCCAGCGTTTTGATCCTTCCGGGAAATTCTCGTATAAGACTTGAAAGCATGATAATAGTCCCTTCGATTGGTTGCTGGCCAAAGGAAGGCAAGACCAGTGATGGGGCTGCCATCTTATAGCCTCTGGTCAGGCTTTTCTGGAGAAGAAAAGAAAATAAAGGAAAGAAGAAATGGAAGAAAGGAAAGACTCCCTAGCCCTCGGATGCCCTAATAGCATCGGGGTCGAAAAAAACAAGAGTTAACCAAGTGAGGTTAGATAGTAGAGTTAAAAGAGTGCATAACACAAGTAAGTGGAAGAAATGTTTTGCTCAGCTTGGGCACCTTGTGGTCGCCATCCACATATCCCCTAGATGAGGACCCCTGAGGGGCTTTATACATCTTCAATTTTTCAATCGCCATTTCAACCTCTAATGCACTTGGTTCTGCGGTCTGTAAATTATCCTCCTCAATGTCCTGTTCTGTATGTACATTTAATAGCTGATTAAAGTAACTTTTCCATCTATTTAATATACTCCTGGAATCTGCAATCATATCCCCATTTTCATTCCAAATTATGTTTGTTCTAGCCTGAAACCCTTTCTTCTCTATACTAATTCCCTGATATAATTCTCTAATGTTCCTATTTTTTGCATTCATTTCAAGATCATTAATGGTCTCTCTCAAATATTCCCTCTTTTTACTCTTTAATAGCTTGGTGGTTTCCCGTCTAATACTGCCCAATTGCTCTAAATTTACCTCATTTCGCTCGTGTAACCATTTCATTTTTGCTAGCTTTCTTTTCTTTACAATGTCGGCACATTCCTCATCAAACCATTTCTTGTTTTGCCTCTTTGGATGTGGTCGGTTTTATTTCTCACATTTCTACACTTACATTCTTATGCCACTGATGCACTAAACACTTGTAAACACGTTTTGTACTGTTTTAAACATTTTGCAACGATCTTCAAGCTTTCTTCACAATATTTTATATTTATATATTTACGTAAAACATGATCGTGGATACATTACTTCCTTGCTACTTTCCCATGTTGTTCCAATGTTGCCACCACTTGAAAATAATTTCAAACCGTATTTAGTGTTAGTGTACGTAAAATTAGTTTATAGTTCATTAAATAGTACACATGTAAATTGCTTTGTTACGTTAGGAAATGGGAAGTTGGTTTACGTTCATTTTTAAGCATTTGGGAAGAAATAATATGCATGTAAATTGTTTTCTTTAGTTAGAAAATGGCAAGTTAGTTAACGTCCATTTTTTTTTTTTTGCATTTGGAAATTTATTCCCAAAGTTGGTAACGCCGACTGCAGAGCCATCTACCGGAGTCTATATTAACCATTACAGCAACTCGCGCATGCGCGCTGCGATTCTGTGGAACTTAGAAGAATTCCTGAGAGACATAAAACCGACTTTTTCCGCCTCTTTTTTTAACAACCTCTAAATGTTCTTAATATAATTTATTAAAAGTTTTAAGTTTTAAAACGACATAAAGAGAACCTTGTCACCTACTAATCATAATGCAGACTTAAAATTGTATGTAAGTCACTTTTGCATAATCACTAACGTAAACCCCATTCTTGTGTGTCAATTATTTATAGCAGTTTTGTTCCAGGCATTATTGTAATTTGTATAGAAAAACAGTATCTAGAGACGTTACACACTTTATGGTTAATTAAAAGGTCGGCATACTGTATTCAATTATGGAGAATTTAATGAAAACAAAAGAGGGAAAAAATCGTGTGGACACCCACCCGGCCATGAAATCTAAACAAAGACAAGGATGAATATATATATATATATATATAAATTATATGTAAACTATTATTGAACTTACCTAAAAATGTGGCTTATAGCCAAAACTTCTCCCACTTTTTCCATAATACTCGCACTATAAAACCTTCCTTCTACGCGGGTAGAGGGATACATAAGTCAGGGTAGCCAACACATGAAATATAAAACTACCTACCTTTATATTAAAAAATAAAAATGGGCCATGTTACAAATTAAATTACTAAAAAAGGACTGCAATATATATATATATCATAATTAATGATCTTCTATTGCTTTAAATCTAAATATAATTAATAAACATCACACATCCATTTAAAGTTAACATAATTAAGGCTTACGATTCGTATGCCTTTCGCAGTGTAATGTAAAAATATGAGAGAGATAAAATAGGTCGTATTAACTAAATTATAACTAATCAATGAACTAAATTATTTATGTATTCCCATTTCGAAATACTTGTATATATTGGTTATGTTGGCGATTATGTATTAGAAAAAAATCAGTTCTCTATGATCTGCACATTGCTGCCATCTACACACAATTGTGTTAATTGAAACTAAAGTTCGAAAATGTAAATATTTTTCTATACTACATTACATTCAATATCACTGCTACCATCGAACCCATCGGTTCATAGAAACAAACTCTCCATACATTCCTATCCTGAGTTAACGTTTTCCAATCATCCCTGTAAAATTTATTGACCTTAACTAATAGTTGATGTTATTCTCCCACCTAATTCCTGGCCTACCTTACTGGTCCTTTTCTCTTTTTCCTACAATGAAATTCCATGTCGCTTAATTTCCCTATTCCTAACGCATGTCTTTGCCAATCCAAGTGTATGATACTTAACTGTTCTTATGACACCTGGTTTCCCAATAAGACCATGTAGTTAACAGGTATTTTATTCACCTCTCTCTCTCATTAGTTTAAAAAAGTCCCCAACAACTTTACTCTGAATCGTAATCATCTCCTCCCTTAAAAAGTTCATGTTTCACATCCATATAACTAGGAAAATAACAGTTTATATATATATATATATATATTTTTAAAGAGAAGTAGGAACAAGACTCCCTGTAATACATAATAGTATGCATTTCCAGAATTAAGCCTGTTTAATTACTTACTGCACCCCATTCCTGTTTGTAATTATTGTTCCTAGGTATTTGAATTCGACCACTTCTTCAAAATTTTCAACATGTGGTTAGCATATCGCCACAATTAGACTAAGGTATTAGTTGGCTGGGAAAGTCAATTAAATTTTGATTGTAGGCACAGATTAAGGCTTAAGGTTCTTTTACAAGCAGAAAATCTTCAGATCGAATCCCACAGCTTAAAGTCTCACCTGGAGAACTTCTTCCTTGGATTTTTCCATTCTAAAAATTCATTGACTCCACCCAATACTGAATCCACTACCAGAGTCAAGGAACAATCACTAGACCATTGCAACCGACTTGTTTTCCATTAAAATATTCCTCCTCGCATTCATGGTGAAAAATATGTGAACCCACAGTTACTGTTATTTGAGACAAACAATAACAAATGTAAAGTTGATCACATCTAGGCAGATATCACTCCCAGAACATGTGCAGTGAATTACAAATATTAAATTCTTGACTCTTTCCTGATTTTCATGACATCAAAGAATTATTCCCAAATTTATAGTGCTAAATTGAATTAATTCTAGTAAAGCCAATTTTATTTCTTTTTAATGAATGTAAGTAATAACAAGTCAACAAACAGCAGTAGAAATGGATTTTTGGAGGCAATCGACAAGAATTTCAAGAAGGGATAGTCAGAAACATTACAATAAGGGAAATTATGCAAATATAAAAGTATATTGGAAAAAAAAAATAGAAAAAAAATTTGAAATGTTATGCACACTTCATAAGAATGGAAGAAGAGAGAATACCAAAGAAGATCCTTAATAGGAAAGCTAATGGAAGAAGTGGAAGAGGCAGACCTAGAGAACATTGGATAGATGGAGTGAGGAGTATAGCAGGATTTTAATATCATAATAAATATGAAAGTTAAAGTTAATAATTTTGTAAAGGTAGAATTTTTTATCACTCACTACATATTACAATATGAGGTGAGTGATAAAAAATTCTATCTTAATGAATATACCTCATAGTGAGAATTCCTAAAATAAGTAATAATTTTGTATTTTAAAATTCTATTAATATTTAAATATAACTTAAATAAAGAAAAACATCTAAATAATTCATTATTGTTCATTGTTGAATAAAAATATCTCAGTAACAATTAAAGAAATTGTATTACATAACAGTCTTTCTAAATAATGCTTTTAAAATTGTTTTAAGTCATTGATGTCAGAATTATAAAGCTTTCTGTTATAACTGTAATAAGAACACCTGCTTAACTTCATATTTTTAAATAAAAGTAAACTAAACTCTGATTGGATGTTAAAACAATTAACTTTCTGATTTAACAAATCAAATTCAAACCTTGTATTTAATGGGCTATTAACCAATACAATTTCAAATTACTATCATGCGATGTAATAATGTTCTTTAAAATTATAAAAGAATTACCTAGTCATTCTGCATACAACTTTCAACAAACATGGAAGCAATAACAGTTCTCCTGATAAAATGTGATATTTAATACAAGAAGAATAGTTGATTCAAGAAAAGAAAAGAATTTTATTTTAATTGACGGTGAAGAAAAATACCACCTACATTTACTTAATCTGCTGGGAACCTACAAAGTTAATAAATGTGAAATTATTTCTACAAGAAACATTTTTTTATGATTGTGAAGTGTTTTCCTATCCTGTGTACCAACTTCCGACCCTAAGAAGAGAATCCAGCTCTACCGAAAATTAAACCCAACCTGAACCAGTAATTCTTTTTTTTTTTTTTTGGACACCAATCCTTCAAAATGTTACTACAACATCGGGCATGAAGAGAGTAAGCTGCTTCAAAAACATCGCCACAACATGGGAAAAGCATTACTTCTTCAGGAGAAGTATGGAAGCTAGAGATTTGAGGGAAGATGCTCTAGACAGAAACCTCTGGTGACAAATCACTTCCTAATAAAGAAATAAATCAATTAAAACATAAAATTTATTTTTACAAGGTATAAACTAAGAATAGCAAAATAAATTTTCCTTTAATTGAACATCAACTACATCAAGAAAAACATTGCAAACATTCTCACGTTAAAATTACTTTATATTTTTTAAATAGTTTGATTTTTTCATCAATGATAGCAATTTCTTTGCCTACTTCATTTTGTAAAGTTTTCTTTCTTGCAGTTCTTTTATAAAAAATCTCAGTTTTTCTTTTTTCAACTTTGGCTTTTTATTCTTCGGACATCAATTAGTGCCAACATATCAACCAGTAAATTCAGTTACTGTTGTTTACATGAAATGTCAAACTACGTTAGCAGCTGTGGTGTGGTACTATGTCTACTCTGGGTTCGACATCCAGCATGCCAAGTGGAATAGGTGTCTGCTAGTCGCATACAATACAATTATTTATTTGTTCACTCCTATGATCTAATTATCATTCTGTTTATAGGGAAGTAATTTGAATTAGCCAGAGAGGCCTTGGTATCCATTGACATCGGCATGTAATAGCTCAACTTACTTTCCTAGGGAACAAAAAGTAATTGAAAGCATAATAATAGTCCCTTCGATTGGTTGCTGGCCAAAGGAAGGCAAGACCAGTGATGGGGCTGCCATCTTATAGCCTCTGGTCAGGCTTTTCTGGAGAAGAAAAGAAAATAAAGGAAAGAAGAAATGGAAGAAAGGAAAGACTCCCTAGCCCTCGGATGCCCTAATACAATCGGGGTCGAAAAAAACAAGAGTTAACCAAGAGAGGTTAGATAGTAAAGTTAAAAGAGTGCAAAACACAAGTAAGTGGAAGAAATGTTTTGCTCAGCTTGGGCACCTTGTGATCGCCATCCACATATCCCCTAGATGAGGACCCCTGAGGGGCTTTATACATCTTCAATTTTTCAATCGCCATTTCAACTTTTTAAGAAGACATATTTGGGAATTATACATTACATTATAAATGCCAGTATGACTTTTTTCAATGTTTTTATTATTAATATCATACATCTCAATGATGGATAAATCATATTTGAAGAGAAAAATTATTCGCTCAGACCGAGACTTGAACCCGGGACCCTTGGTTCTCTAGACCAAGTGCTCTACCATCTGAGCTACCTGAGAAAGTACCGATCTAAACACAAATCTTTCTCTATATACATTGTAATGCTATGAAGCCTTTGCTCCTATCTTTACCATTTATTTCGTATATAGTTTGATGTGAAATTTTAATATTTAATTTATAGCCAAGGAATTACATAATCCACAGCATCAGCAACATTTGCTGTAAGTATTATATAAAAAGAATATAAACTATGCTAACTAGCCCCGGTCTCCCTTATTATATCTTTGCTTTACATTTTATGTAAAAATTTCACTATTGGTCTGCCTTGAATTTTTTCTAATTTCTACAGAATCGCAGTGCGCATGCGCGAGTTGCTGTAATGGTTAATGTTGCTTCTATTAGATAGCTCTGAAGTTGGCATTACCAACTTTTGGAATAAATCCCCAAATGCTAAAAAAATGGACGTAAACCAACTTCCCATTTCCTAACCTAGCAAAATAAATTACATGCATATTATTTAATAAACTATAAACTAATCTTATGTACACTAACATGTCCCATCAGAATCTAACAAAATGAAGTTAGTTTCTTGAAATATGGTTTGGAAATATTTGAGAATGTTGGTAACACTGATTTGAGAACCATCTAGCAGATGTTACATTAAGCAATTGTGCATCTGTAGAACTCGATTCAAAATATTTGCATAATTTACAAATATTTAAAAATCATTAAAAAAATGTTTATAAAACGGTTTTAAAATAATACAAAACGTTATTATAAATGGTTGGAAATTGTTTAGTGCAACAGTGGCATAAGAATGTCATATGGAAAAATTGTGGCAGACAAATACAAAACCTCAGACCACTTTATTACTTTAATTACTTAATATTTTGGATAAAGTTTCCAATAAATGCAGTGAGAAATTTTTCTAAGTCCCAGGCATACAACATGTGCATGCGCCAACAAATGTAAAGCGGTTTACACTATGGAATCGCATGATGCAGCCAACATATACACAATATTTAACAAACTTAAAAGCTAACCTAATGCAATTTAAGCACTCTAAACTGTGAAAGAATGCACGCCCAAAAATAAATAGTAAGTTCTGAAGTACATACTCTATGTTGGCTGCACTGGAATATGTGTTAAACTCAATATGGCTGCCACCTCTTAATGTTATGTATAGTCAACTTTTTTAAGATTCATGATATTTTCCATTGAGGTATTATTCAAAATTAATGTATAAAATTATGGAATATTTTAATCATGTTATGTACACCCTTAAGACAAAAAAAATTAGCCATCTCTTGATTCTATCAACCGATCGGGGAACTTCGTGAGCACTCACAGAAGCCTTATTCACATTAACATGTTTTCAGTAATTGTACTGTGTTGTTTGCTAGTTAATGCAGTGCACACTCAAGTAACATAAAAGAGAGAGCTTGCCTTTGTGTGTTTCCGTGGTCGAGAGGTTTAACACACAACATCTGCGTTCGTAACATCACAGGTTCAATTCCCGTTCTACTTTTTTTTTTCTGAATGTTAGGATAGCATTTCGCCTGTAATATAGTTTCATATTTAATTTTATATTTGAGTCTTATGGCTTTAATGCACACACAAAATACATAAATGAAAACCTTCTAATAATTAAATGAAGAAAGAAAATAATATCTTCTAAAATGAAAACTTTAACCAAATTAATATCGGGTGTATGAACCCTCAGCATCTATTATCGACCTCAATCTGCTTGGCATTGATGCAATCAAATTTCTACAGTCACGTGGACTTTCGGCTAGAGCATCCCAGACCTCCTGAATTTGTGCCCATAAACCGTCTTTCGTGCATCTGCAGGACAATTAGAGTTCATCTCAATTTTGATCTTATTTCACACATTTTCGATTGTATTCAAATCTGGAGAACAGGGAGGCCAGTCTATCACTCTGATGTCCTGCCTCTCTGAGAACCAGTTTGAAACCGCTCGACAAGCGTGGACAGGATGATTATCCTGTACGAAATCAATAATTCCATTAGGATATGTCATCCTCACAGATGGAATCAAGATGTTCACTAGTATAGCCTCATACTGCACATTGTTCAGTGTGTTGTCCAGCTCCAACATGACACAGATACACGACCATGACGAAATTGTCTAACCACGTATTCTGTATCGTATCGAGACCCCTTTGGACGATAGACAATCACTTTGCCGTCATGAGTAGAAGAAAATTGTCACCTTGTCTGAGAATATTATATTATTCCAATTATGGTTGGCATTTTCCTCAGCAAAAGCAAGCCGAAACAATCTGTGATTGTCTGTCAGGTGTTCCTTCTTTGCTGCTGTCCGTGCAAAAAGTCCTGCATCATTTAAATGCCGCAGAGCTGTCCGAGCTGATCCATGGAATTGAGAATTTACTTTAATTTGAGAAGCAGTTTGGAAGGGGTTCCTATGGGCTTATGCAATTAAAGCTTCATTCTCTTGGGGAGTGGATTCACATCTTCTTCCTGAACCAACACGACGGTTTTCAATCCCTTCCCTGGATAATCTCACCCACCTCTGAGCTGTAGATGCAGGGACTCTCAAACGCCTTCCAGCCTCATGAGCAGAAAAACCTGCAACGTTTACCAGTGCAAGGAGCGATTACCTTGTGCCTATGTCCTTGTGTGTGTGCTGAGCCATGGTAAAACTCGATATGATTAATTATAAACAAACTTGTTAGAGGCTGTTGCTTTTGCGCAGAATGTGTGCGCATCAGTCTATTACAATCAATGCATTGACATCACCTAGAACAAACCCTGAATGTGGTAAAATAATTGTTACAATAACGACATTAACAATGATTTAGTTCAATTGTCAAAATAAAATATAATTAATTCATGAAACATTTTAATACAAATATCACAAAAAAACTACATAATTGAGGATGCAAACCTGCGACCTTCAAACAGTGATTGCATGCTTTACCGCTGACCTAACAGGGCACGTAGGAGTATCTTCACTCAGTTCATGCCACATAACGCAGTAGCTCAGGGCCTGCACAATTATGACTAGTTTGCTAGCGCTGTGTCGAGTAGGACTTACTAGAAATATGCGTTCAAGAGATGACTCATTTTTTTGTCTAAGGGTGTATATAGTTAAAGAGAAAAATACATTGAAATAATCATTAGAAGAAATGTAAAATTTATTGTAAATGGTGGGAAATAATTTAAAAATAAAACCCTGTTGGCGCAAGCACGTGGTGTCTGCCTGGGACTTGGAAACATTTCTTGGAAAAGGTCGGTTATATGTCTCAGACGAATTTTTCTAAGTTCCACAGAATCGCAGTGCACATGCGCAAGTTGCGAGAATCGCAGTGTGCATGCATGAGTTGCGAGAATCGCAGTGCGCATGCGCGAGTTGCAGGAATTGCCATAATGGTTAATATAGCCTCCGGTAGATGGCTCTGTAGTCGGCGTTACCAACTTTGGGAATGAATTTCCAAATGCAAAAAAAAAAAAAATGGACGTTAACTAACTTGCCATTTTCTAACTAAAGAAAACAATTTGCATGCATATTATTTATTCCCAAATGCTTAATAAAATGGACGTAAACAAACTTCCCATTTCCTAACGTAACAAAGCAATTTACATGCATACTATTTAATGAACTATAAACTAATTTTACATACACTAACACTAAATATGGCTTCAAATTATTTTCAAATGGTGGCAACGTTGGAACAACATGGGAAAGTAGCAAGCAAGTAATTTATCCACGATCATGTTTTACGTAAATATATAAATATAAAATATTGTAAAGAAAGCTTGAAGATCATTGGAAAATGTTTAAAACAGTACAAAACGTGTTTACAAGTGTTTAATGCATCAGTGGCATAAGAATGTTAGTGTAGAATTGTAAGAGACATAAAACCTACCACATACCATTTCTCAATGCATTTAATGGAAACTTCAGCCAATATTTTTATTAATTTTCATATTTCTTATAACATTTTGCTAATCTTTTTATACATTATTAAATGTAATATAATTTCATTTTTCGGAAAAACTGCACTTAAACTAGCGTGAAATATTTTCAAAGTCCTATAGCACAACAGTGCGCATGAACCAGAGTAAAAGAGCCAGCGATAACCCACAATCAAACCACTTATCGATTATCATCCTTGATTACTATCTGTCGCTATGAATTTAAATTACCAATATTTGCAATAAATCCCCAAATCTATATTTAAAAATGTATAAATAACATTAAAATTATCAAATGTTTATTAAAAATGGGTGTACACTTACTTATCACTCCCTAACGCTGATCCAACCAGCGATAGAAAAATCATACACTAAGTAATATACTCTGAGGAGAAAATAACAATTAGCATCACAATATTGTCTAACAGTGTCATAATATTGTGATTTGCATATTTAAATAAATACTTCAGAATTGTCTAATAATGTTATAAAAATTGTTTGAAAAAGTTTAAAATATTAAATAATGTTAGTAAATACAGAAGAGCTATAGTTTACAACAATATAACTGAAAAATCAAGCGCTAGTAGAAGTGCAGTTGAGCCCATTTTTCTCTGGGTTTCTGCCACAAAATTTCATTCCACAATTTTTCTATACTCACCTTGTATATTTTGTTCATCTGCCCCTGTGTGGGGTGCGTCAGGCCGGCACCCTCGTCTTTCACAGGCCTCTTAATGTAAGGGGTTTCATCTCATTCCAAACCTCGACCTTGAGTTGGACACAAATTGAAAATATTTTAATCCTTCATATTATGTTATTATTAAAAATGTGATGTGCGAGTTCATGATCTTGGTGCTCGTATATATAACGTAATTTAACACGACATTCGAAGCGCTTCTTTTACTCAACCAAACACTGTTACGTTATTTAATTTATTAAAATAATTATATTACAAATGTATTAAATTTTATTAACTTGCTAGGAACATACCTGAATCCATTTATTGTTGATTCTACTAATCACTTAATTGAAGTCCAAAAGATATCTTGGAGCGTCACTTTGCGGATTGGCGCCTGTAACAATGGTCAAAAACATGTATAAAATTCATTGGAACAAAAATAAAAAGCTTGTCATCTCCCGCCCGGCTGTTACCTGATTTCAACCAGATAAAATTTTTATCTTCTCAATTATTTCTACAGATCACATACTGCTTTTTTAATTTAAACGAATGTCTCCAGATCTTTATACTCCAGATGGCGGCAATCATAGAGAAACTTTGGGCGGCAATATTGAATAATCTGTTTACAGTTCTACCACTTGTCTTAAAAAATATTCTAACAGGTGAACCAACACTACTAAATATATAAAAATTGACATTGTATTAAGGAATATTGATTCATTAACACTTTACAATACTTTAAATTACATCAAAATTGGCATAACTCGCGTAAGTAAAAAGCTTGTCTTGTACAACCCCACCGTGTTAATGAATCAATATTCCTAAGAGATGTAACGCCGCCTAAATATGTACAATTAACACGAAATGAACTAGTGGAAATATGATTTTACATGGTAACCGTCCGACATTTTGAATTTTTCATAGAATAACAAAAATGAAGAGGTAATTTATTTTACGTATCAAATCACATTTAAAAAGCAAGGAACCTAAAAGCTAACCAAACCTAAATCAATTCCTGTAACACAAATCAATTACTCTAACTAGGTGAAATCCAGGGAACGTCCTTTTTATTATTTTATGCGGTTAAATAAGTAAAGGATAAGTCCGGACCTGATTTGTTGAAACCATAGATATGGTACATAGATATGAATTCCTTGATTAAATGTACACATTGTGCTTATTTAATAATAATAATTTTATTGCAGCCAAATAGCCAGGATGAAAATAGAATACATTTTAAATTTACATATTTGCATATTCACACATTGTTTTTGTTCTTTTTGTGCATAGCTCAATGTGATATCGGTCACACGATTTTTCGCATAGCGTACATTGACAGTCTTTATTTGCTTCATGAAATTTTGTGTTGTTGCATATCAGGTGGTGGAATCCATGGACTGCCAACCTAGTGATGACGTGTCTCATTTCGAAATTTTCTTTTGTCCACGCACGGTCCACCATTGCCCCGGTGCTGTAGAATTCTGGATGTATTTCTTCTCTTTTTCTGTTCAATGTTGCTAGCAGCTGCTCAGATGCGCTGGTGCTGGGTAAGAGTATGCTTGTTCTGAGGTCGTCGATGAGGAAAGTTTTCCTTCGCCAGTAGGTATGCGAGTCTTGAATGTGTTACTTTTGACACTCCTAATACTGCCTTTATATATCTCGCTTTCACCCTTTCTAGAGAGGAAAGATTCTTCATTGTTAAATGTGTCCATATGAGTTCTATGCCATATGTCAGTATTGGTAGAATTTTTGCTCTAAATAACAGCATTGCCGTCTCTAAGGTGAGGGATCTAATGTTTCTTATTTCATGCATTGCCATTATTGCCTGGTTGTCTTTTCTGTGATATGTTTTGTGAAGCATTTCGCGCTTGTTTGTAGCGTGATGCCTAGGTATTTGAAGTCTGGTACTATTTTCAGTTTAGTTTCCCTTATGTATATCTCTTCATTTATGGCGGCTCTTCCTCCGTTTCTGAAGATCATTGTGTCCGTTTTTGATATATTAATGTCCAGCTTGTTCTTTGAGCACCATTTTTCCACTTCGTTTATTGTTTCCTGAAGTGTTATGTCTCTGGAACCGATTACGATGTCGTCCGCATATGCGCACGAGAAGATACCATCTTTTTGGGTAATTCTAAGGATTTCTTCGGTTGCTAGTATAAACAGTAAGGGGCTAAGTGGATCGCCCTGCAGTACTCCATTTGTTTGAATGATCGGTTTTGACATGACGATGTTATCTGAGACATATATTTCATTCCAGCTCAGCAGTGTATTGATGAGGTTCGTCCATATGTTGTTGTTTCCTAGTGTCTCCTTTAGTTTTTCTATCACTAGTTGCCTGTCTAGTAGATCGAAGGCCTTCGTGAAGTCTATGAAGACGGTATAAAATTTCTCTCTGTCTTCTAATGTTTCCCAAGTATGTTTCAACAAGAGTTCGATTGCGTTTAGAGTTGACTTTCCTTTTCTAAACCCGAATTGATTTTCTGGTAAATGCTCATCTATTTCCTCCCTTATTCGTCCTGTTATTAATTTGGTGAAAATTTTGAAGGGACAATTTTCCAGAGCGATACCTCTATATTTGTTGGGGTCTTTCGGGTTTCCTTTCCCTTTATATAATACCTTGACAATTGATTTTCTCCATTGTTCAGGTATGGAGGCTGTTTGTATGCATTTGTTGTATAATTTTGTCCAAACCTGGTCTAACAGATGTACCGTGTCTTTTATGTATTCATTGTATATTCCGTCCGGGCCCACTGCTTTCTTGTTTTTGGAGTTACATATTGCACATCCAACTTCTTCTGTGGTCAGGGGTATCCAGTTTGTGGGTATTGGTGTTAATATTTCTTGAGGGTTCCTTTTGCCGCAGATTGGTCCCTCTTTATTGAGTATGTTGTTGAAATGCGACTCCCATATTTCCATGTCAATGTAGTGTGTTTGCGCTTGTTTCTTTGGGCGGAGTGCTAAATGTGGGTCTTTCTTGGCCTCCTCCGCTAGCATCCTGCCCTCTTCCTCCAAGAAGGCGCTTTTCTTTTCTTTTATTATTCTCTTGTAGTGGTTTCCTCTTCTCGGCGTATGTGAGTAGAAGAGCGTGGTTCTCGGTATTTTGTTTCAGTTGTTGTAAAGTATCTAAGGTATCTCTTCTTAGTCTGTAGCATTCATTATCGAACCAGGGTTTTGCTCTTCTTTTGATTCGGTGATTCGTGGCTTGTCTTAGTACTTCGCCTAACATTTGAGTAGCTTCCTCCAGTCGCTCATTTTCTATTACATTTCTATTTGCGTTTTTGTCTCTATCTTAGCTTCTACTTTTCCTATGTCTATCTTCCTTGATAGGTGTTGTGTTGTCTCTTCCTGTGTCTTTTCCCATTTACCTTGAATATTTATTTCTAGTGGTATATGTTTCCTTAATGCCGAGTGGTTTGCATTCCATAATGTAGTTATATTTCCTATTATAGTACCTTTTGTGAGTGCGATATCTATTGCACTCTTGCCATTGTGAGAGAGGTATGTAGGTATCTTAGGGTTGTTTAATAATGTGAATCCTTCCTCTTGTAGTTTTTCCAATACCAACTTTGTTTTATAGTTTTGGGAGTCTAGTCTGCAGTTTAGATCTCCCGCGATGATTATTGGTTTGTCCTGCTTGTACTGGGTGATGGTTTGGCCTAGTTCATCCATTATGTCAATTGCTGTCATGTTCGGTTTGAAATATGCAGCTATTATCACTAGGTAGTCCGTTTCGAGTAGTAGGGTGTTTTCCTATTGTTTTGTTGCTATAATGGGTCTCAGATGTGGTTTTAGTAGGATAGTTATCCCTCCAGATGGTCTGCCTTTTTCGCCTTGTCTAGCCATAAGGTGTGTTGCATAGAAATTTGGATGTTGCCAGTTCTCTGTTAGAAAGGTTTCGGTCAGGATTGCTATGTCGTACTCTTTTAGGAAATTTTCCGGGCTCATGCTCATTGCACTTTTTATACCTTCTATGTTCCATAATAAGATTTTTAAATTATTTGTTTTATTCAAGTGCGTATCCTTCTTGTCTTCGGGAGAGGCGAAAAAAACGAAATCTTCTGACTATGATCCCTTCCGGCCAGAATTCTGTTTCGTTTACCCTCTCTAGTGCTTCGAAGGGGATTCCTACTTTGAAAGATTTTGTATTGCTGCGTGTCTGGATTTCTTCGCATGATACATTCTCTTTGATTCCCCGTTTATTAAGGAATTTCTTCATTGTATCCGTTGTGGTTTCGGGTTTTAACCGTCCTACATACAGCCAGGCCCTCTTTTCTGCAGCTTGCAGTTCTTCGTCCCTCGATCCGGTGCCGGTCAGCGAGTCTTGTTTCCGTGGTGGGTTTCGCTTTCTTTTGTGGCTTACCAGTGTCCAATTTCCTTCGTTTGGGTCCTCTTCTTTTTCTCCTTCTGTTGTCTCTGTGTTTTCTATCTCGAAATGTTGTCCTACCGGTGTATTAATGTTTAACGTATTGCTTCCCTTCGTATCATTTATTACACTTTGATTTTTGTTTTTATTATTTCTTTGGGGTTCTGGTTTCTGATTTCCTGTCTGTTTTATTTCTTCTTTTATTAGATATTTCATATTGTTTGCGAAAGTTTCCATCATATATTTCAATTGTTGCGTGATATTTTTGGTGATTTTCTCTTCTATTGTGTCCGGTGGTTGGGTGTCGGAGTTAGGTTGTTCTCCACCAGGTGTCAGGATGTGGTGGCTTTCTAGTAAGGAGTCTCTGTTTTCATCCAGAGATGGCGCCACCTGTCCCGTCCGGCGAATGGGACGGGGTGAGGGGTTGGATTCTTGTGTTTCCATAACCTCCTTTTCCAGGTTCGCTTCGTTTTTATTTTCAATGTTTCCCTTATTCTTTTGTTTTTCCATTTCGTTAAAACATTCTTTTAAGGTACTTACAGCTTTTAGCAAGTCTTCTTTGGTGTCTTTTTTCAGGTAGCCGCCTGCTTCCGCTATATTTGTCAAACACTGAAGAGCGTCTTCAACACGCTGGTTTAGTGCGTCCGCCATCTTGATCATCCTTATGTGCTTATTTAATAATAACTGGAAAGCGCACTAACGTGCAAAGGAGTTAAATTCATTAGTTTTTGCTCACATGTGATTTACACATTGTGCTCATTTGTGGTATATCGCTGGTTAAAAGTTTGATAATTGTTAGTTTATCGCTGGTTAGAAGTAAGGACTCTTATAACCAATGTGGTCATGACAGGACATAGTCCCTAACCTTTGTGGTCTTGACAAGAAGTAGTTCCACTTTATTTTCATATTTACAAGTAAAATAATGAAGAGATAATTACATCTCTTAGCTAAATACGTTTAATATAGTGTTTTATTAATATTTATTGTAATTAGACACTCTTAAAGTGGGTAGAAAAAAAGCTTGTGTAAATACGTTTAATAACACTTTACAATACTTTAATATAAACGAAAAGCGCACAAGTTGTGCATGAATCTAACTAAAGTTAATGTCTTCTACACTACTTTTCACAGTGTCGTTAGTCTGAGCAGGTCGCAATTATTGATTTAGGTAGTCTTTTACAATACTATAAATTACATCAACATTGGCATAACTCGCGTAAGTAAAAAGCTTGTCTTGTACAACCCCACCTATAATATTATTGATGCATCGAAGTTAATGGTTAAATTAATTAATTATCTACAATCCGAAGGATAAAGTGAAACTGGAAAATACAGCTAATGGAAGGTAGGTGAATGATTACATATGGTATAATTTTTCTCAAAAATTTTTACTTCAGAAAATAGTGTTTTTAAATAATAGGCCTAACTGTGAATTATGTAAATTGGCACGCCGTGTATTTTGTTTGCATCATGACATTAAAATACCCTTTAAAAATTGTTTATAGGCCTACCTCATTTATTTTTATTTCTTAACCTGTAATGTGTGTACTTATTCATCATTATTTCTTTCACAGAATAAACGAGGCTGTAAAGATCAAATCCTATGTGTGTATTTTCATATGACAGTGATTGGGAAGTCTACACATGTATAACATTTTAGGTAAGTAAATTTGAGGTATTCGGAGTGGATCTAATGCTGCTACCTTCATTTTACTAACTTTGAAGTTTCATTCTTTTTGTTTAGTGTTTCTTATTAGATTAAGTAATAAAGTGAGATAGCATTATTCAGAACACCCATAAGTCTAAAAATCTTAAAAGATAACAGAAATTTAGGGTTAAAGTTTCCATTATGTGACAAAAAAAAATGAAAAAAAAACTTCTGTTTACCTTTCCTAATAATTTTTAAGTCCTGCAGAATAACAGTGCACATGTGCAAACATTTATAGAGTTGTATTGCTAGATGGAACCACATAGATGTGAAATCGATATGACCAACCTTTGCAATAAATTCCCCTTCCTAACCTAACTAAACTTGCATATTATTTAATTAAATGTTCACTGACTTTTTAGCATCGGAACCTAACAAAATGAAATGAGCGAACATCCATTTTTGAATGTTGATTTTATTCCAATTTCACAGATATCACCACCATTTAGTAGAAGTTCATTTAAGCGTTTGTGCATAAGCACAACAAATCTGCATAACTTTGAAGAAATCATTGCATACATAGATAAATATTTAATAATTGTAAAAAAAAAGCTATAAGTATTGTTGCAGGTGTTTAAAATATTATCAAATGTTAGTAAAGGCAGAAGAAGTACGTAGAGAAACAGTATTTAAAGAATATACTGTGGAAACTGAAGGGTAAAATAATCTAAAGTTGAGCCAAAAAAAATCCAAGTTCTAAGTAGATCCATACACATGTGCTAACAGATAAAACTGGATATAATTACAAATCATATGAACCGCCAACATACACAGCATATTAGAATGCTCGTTGCCAACCAGAGGAGAAATTCCAATATTGAAGACTTTTACTTAAAAAGGAAAGTAAATAAACACTGAATGGTAATAATGAAGACAGTGTAATCATTATTATTAGTTTATTTATGGTATTCCGTTCTTTTAAGTCAAGTATTTTCAGGCATTGTAATTTCAATTTTCAATGCAAATTTTGACTGCTTTTGAAATATTACAAAAAAAACTTTAAAATATGTAAGTGTATACGTGTACATAATACATATACAATGGTTCAGGATCATATTGTGTGAAGTCCATCTTTTCACAATTCTTGTTGTGAATGTTACATTACCATAGCCATTTGATAATAAATCAGGAATTCAATGTTTTGATTAGTAACATCTCTGGAAAATTGGAGTATGAAATTCTTTGTTTTGTTTTTTTTCGATGCCCATAGATATGGGACATTGACATAACTAGAATTCTAAATAAAACACTTACTTAGAATAGTATGATCCTAGATTGTCAATATATATAAGAGTTGGGAATACTTTCATTATGAAGGACATTGACAAATATTATATATATAGTGAGTTTCACTCGACTTGCGGCCACTAGCATAGACACTGCGTGGGCAGCGTGAGTTGATGACTCAATGCTTGCAGTAACTTTTCCCACTATCAGCCACAGGTCAAGTGAAACTCACTGTATATGTAGCCTATATGTACATATATGTATATATTTATTTTTTAATTTTTTTTTCAGGCTCTACAATAGGTGTAAAGAAGTTGCGCTTCAAGAATATCTATAAGTGTATTGCAAGAACATACCAGTATGTTATAGACTATGCAGAAAAGTGGTTGTGTTTTATTAAAAACAAATTTTTTAATTGAACTATTATAGGAAATATTTTAAATTACAAATTTTAAAATTATGTTAATATTGTGTCATGTAAATTTGAATTCATCCTTACTTCTACCTCGTCGAGAACTTTCAATGTCTTTTATAACATTTATTTAACCTGTGCAAACAAATCTTAATATGAAGTGTTGGTAATTACTTAGAGAACAAAACTGTTCTGTCAGTTTTAACAACAATAATTTGGCCTAACATTCAACTATTCAGCGATTTCCTGGTAGTAATTTGTGTTAGGCTTAAATAGGTGTGTAATCCTGAAATGTCAAACAATTTGGATTCTTCTCGCAGGTGGATATTGGGCCAGCAGCTAGCTGGTAGGCCAAGGGCATTCTCAGCTTGTTGCGCCTTGGAGAATATACATATGATTTCTTCTTTAATGAACTATTAGATTTTGTAATCAAAATATAAAGGTAGGTGATCCCATTATAGGGCTTGGGGTAATAGGAAGCTAGTAAATAAATGTGCAATAGTCTTCTTATAAAATTACATATAAAATAATTAGGTTTATTGTTGAAATATTGATTCTTTAACTACGTATGTGACTGAAGTTTCATTGAGAAAATTCTGTTCATCTTGAATAATGTACATCCTGCAATAACTATAAAATGTATAATTTTTTTTAAATATTAATTTTAATACAAGGCAATAAATGAATCATGTTATTTCATTTTTAAAAGCAAACAAACTAATCAAGACAAGTCTGGTTACTAAATAGAGTTGATGTGCGTGCATACACATATGAGTAGTTCAGAATAGAGAAATGGATGGATAAGTTTTGATTTGAATTTCTTTTTGCTACATTCTTATAAATCTCAGGTATTTTTTAATTTTCATTTTAAGAACATTTGAAAACTTGTTCTTAAATTACTTCATGGTTTCGGTTCTTAAAACACACAAAAAGAAATAGCATATTAGACTCATTAGACCAGGCTCGTGAAATGGTGCTGCCTTAGCATATCCATTATCCAGATCCTGTTTGATATTTCTAATGGAAATAACACAAGAAATGTTACTTTGTAAACAATTTTGCATTTTTTATTTTTACTTAAGAAAATTATTACAAAAATTTTGCCAATATTTTTGTTGTATAGGTCTAACATTTCCAATTACTTTTTAATAAATAGCGATTTCCCATATTCATTATGTTCATCTAAAAGTGGAATGGTTTTTAATAAATACGAAATTGTGTAAATCATTTTAGTCAACTTACCAATTGATGAATTAAAAAAAAAATTAAAATAATTTATAGTTAAAGACATCTAAAAAGTTGGCAAAGTTCTTGTAATTTTCTTCTAAAGAGAGTAAGAATAAAACATGCTAAAATTGTTAACAAAGTAGCATTGCTTGTGTTTAGCTTTAAATTTTATTTTTAAAAGAATGGGTAAGGATAGGGTACTTTTCTTGCGATTGAGCCACCGTAGCCATGCTCAAGTAGTACCGTGGTCATCTTCAGATGGCACAGAGGTAGAAATTGCTTCCAAAATTTAACACAGAGAGGCCTATGCTTATCACCGCATAGTGCACATCTGCAGTCTTCAGTTGGCTGGTGGAATTTTTTATTTTCGCAGACCTTGTGATGAAAGCCATGTATCGCTAGTCTGGTTACAACGTGTCTCTCTGTCTGACATTCTCTTGTCCAGTTTCTGTCTGTCATGGCACTGGAGGTGTAAAATTCCTCATTTATTTCCTTCCGTTTCTGTTCCCTCATTTTTACTTCTTTTTGATATGGTTCAGTAGATGGTAGGAGGTATGCTATCCTGATGTCTTCTATGAAATATGTTCCTCGCATAAGTTCATAAATTAATTTGGATGGTGCTGTTTTTCCAGTTCCAATGGTTCTCTTCATGAAGCTTCCTTTCCCTTTCTCTATTTTGTTGAGGTCGCTGATTGTTAATTTCTGCCATATGATATCGATTCCGTATGTAACTATGGGAGCTATTGTTGTGTGGAAAAGTGTCACTGCAGTGTCTGTTAGTTTTGTAAGGTTCTTGATGTTGCAGATCGCTTTTATTGCTGCTGCTGCTGTTCTGTCTTGGATGTGTATGCTGAAGGATGTCTCTGTGGTCTGCATGGTGATACCTAGATATTTGTACCTGTTTACTGTCTTTATAGAGGACTTCCTGCCAGTGTGATGGTATCTTCTGCTGCTATCCTTCCCCCTTTTCTGAACGTCATATGAACTGTCTTCTCCTCATAGTCGATTTTGGTGTGCCCATTCTTCTAATTTATTCACTGTTTCCTGCAGTTCTGCTTTATTTTGGGATCCAATCATCATGTCATCTGCATACATTATTATGGTTGTTTGATCGCCTTTTATTATATTTTGGCAGTCTGCTGTGAGGATGTTGAATAGTGTAGGGCTGATGGGGTCCCCTTGTAATACCCCATTTGTTTGCTTGATGATTTCTCCAGTTTCAACATCATTTTTTATTCTTATGTAGTTATATTTCATGACGTTCTCTTGGTTTTATCAGTGGTGTGTTTCTCCAATCATCTTCAGCTTCTCTATTAGAGTTTTTCTGTTCACTAGGTTGAAGGCTTTCCAAAAATCTACGAATATCGTGTAGAATTTTCCTTTCGGTGTCTTAGTGCTTCATCTGTTTGTTCACATATGAATGCTATGGCTTGTAGTGTTCCTCTTCCCTTCCGAAAACCGAACTGGCATTCGGGAATCAGACAATCCACTTCTACCTGTAGTCTGTTGTTGAGGATTTTGGTGAATATCTTAAAGATCGTGCTTTCTAATATAATTCCTCTATACGAGTTCGGATTTTCTTTTTCCCCTTTTCCCTTACACAAAATTTTCATTGAGGATTCTCTCCAATTTTCCGGTATCTGTCCGATTTCTGAATATTTATTCATTAAATCAGTCCAGATGTCTTGCAAGATTTCTACGGATTCTTTTACATGTTGTATATATATATATATATATTGTCTGGGCCCGCAGCTTTCCTATTTTTTCCCGTAAGGATAAAATTTCTTAATTCTGAGGTACTATGCGAATTGGGTATTGTGGGACTTCATATTTGACTGTTACGTTGAATGCTTCTTCCTCTACATTCAAGATTCTTTCGAAGTGTGCTTCCCATGTCTTCATAGTGATTGTCCCAGTTGTTTGTGCGGTTTTCTTTCGTAGTGCTGCGAAAGGATCTTTCTTTGATTCTTTTGGTAGTTTGTTGGCCTCTTTTTCCAGGTGCTCTGCTCTCTTCGCTTGTAACAGTTGTTTGTATGTTTTTCTTCTCTTCGCATATATAGCTAGATCTTCTGTTTTCCTGTTGTTCTCAATAAAAATACTTCTGAATATAAGACATCAGTTGGCATGTTGGTAGCAACAGCTGTTGGCCTTTGGATGAACAAGAATCATGTAAGTGGAAAGAAATGTTCACATTCCCATCGGTGCTCGGATAGTGCAACCGGCATCACACCGATGTACAGAATCAGAGATACAGGGTTGAAGTCCTGGTTCGAGCGTTAATTTTTCTTTCTTAAATAAGAATGGCATGTCTATAGCACATCACCTAAAATGAGACATCTAGTAGACAACTAAGATATTAATAATAATAAATAATGAGTCATATTTTAATATAATAAATTAAGGAATTTTAACTCCTCGGATGAGTCCCGTATCGTTATTTGTCGTCTCTACCTTCCCGTGCCGAGAGTGGGTAATTTGCGCGCCTGCTACCTTCCTTGGATGTAGCAGCCGTTTCTCAGGCTCCCTCTCCTGGTTACCCGTTACAACCATGGTAGGTCTTCCAGGGGTTGCAATTGTACAATCTTCTTTAGTTCATTCCATTTTACAGCACACTAGCTCATAGTTTACTTACAGCAAACTAGTAAATTCTCTGGAACTTGAGAGTCGATCAAATTAAAATGTCTAATCAGATTAGAATGCAGAATACAAAATTAAAAATTATGTAAGGTATTGTGATTTTTAGTTCACAGAACTGCCTCCAGATGGCAGTATTATTACATTATTATTGGCCATCATACCAAACAAGCCAAGAAGGTCTCAACCATTGTTCAATAAAGACTGCTATAAGGAGAGAAAATAAACACTACGTAAAAAAGAGAAAGACATACAAACTTCTTCTAAAACAAAAGAAAACAGAGTTCTTAGAGGAGGAAGCCAAGAAATTAGCAGAAGAAGCTAAACAAAACCCCTTCTTGGCATTAAGAAATAGAAAACCTGTGGCACAACCCATAACAACATGGGAAAAGAACTTCAACGGCTTCCTGAATAAAATGAACACCCAGGAAGCCAATACCACCAACACCCAAGATCACAGGAATGAATACATACTTCAAATAACATCAGAGGAATCCAGAAGGCAGTGATCTCTATAAAAAAAAAAAGAAAGCCCCAGGACCTGACAACATACAAGCCGAACACATGAAAGCCACACAAGACCTATTATTACCCTTCTGGACCATATTGCTTAATGAATGTATACGCACAGGGACGATCCCAAATAGCTGGAGAACAGCAAAAATCAAACTGCTGTACAAAGGCAAAGGAGAGAGAGAGAAAACCTAGACTCCTATTCATAATAACTGGGAAATCACTGAAAATGAATAATAAACTCAAAGCAAGTTAAATGTATATATTTTACTATCATACTTAGTCATGTAACTTACAGTAGGATGAGAAACTAAACACTCAAAATATTATCATCTGCTTCTACAAAGGCTTCCTCTCCCTCATCATTACCTGTTGTTTCAAGCAAATTTGTGTAGAATTTGAGGCTATCAAAGGTTTTTCATTCATTGCCAAAAGGTGTAGTTAATTTATCAATGTCTCGTAATTTCATGGCATTCACTTTAACACCTCTTTCAATTATGGTGGGATTAATCATTCTTATATTTTTGCCGCTGTGGTCTCGAGGTAGCGTGCGTGCTGCCTTGTCACGCAGCAGGCCCGGGTTCGATCCCCGGTCGGGACAGTTTTTCTGGGTGAGGTTTTTATCGGGGTTTTTCCTCACCTGTAAGACAAATGTCAGGAAAACTTTAAGGCCCAAACAGTCCCCGAAATCATATGGCCATCGCAATCATCATCATTCATATTCATCTTAGATTAAGCTTAGGATTAGGGAATCTCCTGGCGCACCACTAAAATCATCACCTATCATATAATCGGGGCAACGTAACCCCGCCTTCCAGGCGCCCCAACCTCAGAAGTGGGTTACAAGTATGCCATGCCAGGAGAGAAACGAGGAATGTCGAAAGGTAACCTGGGGCATTTGTAAAAAAAATATTTTTGCCACTTTTACAAACAGTTTTAGCCACCCCTAAATCACTACGATACTGAGGTTCTCCTCGCGCTAACACATTATTCATGGGATTGGATTTAGCTCTTGTTAGAACGCTTCATAGGATTAAATTTGAAGTGCCAGGTACCAGTATCTATTCTTTACGCCATATGCCTCTGTTTTCCAATCAGAAATTTCATTATCCTTCCCCATTTTAATAACAGTTCCAAAACGTTTGAAAACCTCTATGTATTCTTCTGGGCTTATGAATGTTTCCTTTTTCTTCAAAACCTGCTCGATTCTACCAATTACTTTAAACTAAAAAATACCATGTACATCTCATAATGCTTGCACTAACAATCATGGCGTCATATACATTCAGTCACGTGACAGACGGCTTGTTTGTGATTGGTCAACATGGAGATTGCCATGGTTGTAACTAACTGCAATTTTTAACTTTAAATTTGAGGACGATTTGCCGCAAATGCAACTCAACACGTTCAAACATTGATGGAGTTCACCTCCAAGAAAACCATCTCTACTTTAACTAATTTTCACTAAAAAGTGGAGATTGCCAGTTTTGCTTCTAGACCCCTCACTTATTATACACTACAGCTTCATTTAGTTGAATACTTAGAGATTTAATTCCAACGCTTCCTGTCACTAATCAAACATTTTATATTCAACTTGCTAATGATTGGAGTGCGCTCCTACGCCTAAATAAATTAAATATGATTTTTAAATTCTCGTTTCCCTACAACTAATGTTTTTAGAGCATAATAGCAGCTAAACACTCGCCGTACCTGAAAATGTGTAGATACAAAGTTACACGTTTAGACCAATCAAATAGCAGTTTGCTATAGTCAAATCTAATTTTCGGATTACAGGTAAACCCCAGTTAAAATGGTCGGATTTCGCTGAGTTTTGGATAATACATACCTCGGTTTATTTTAATAGCATATACTGTGCTTCGTTGTCAACAAGGAAATTTGCGACCGCTATAGCGGCTTTTTAATAATCGTTTCAGGTGAATTCCTACATATACTGCTTTTAGAGGATAATAGATAGCGGCTACAGACTGAGATGGGTGGGTCATTTAATGAGAATGGAGGAGGAGAATACCACTAGAAAGCTTACACTACTGAGACCAGATGGAGGAAGACCGAAGTTGATATGGAATAGAGGAAGCTCGGTGTCTGGAGATGGAGGAGGGCATTGGACAGGGATGTGCAGCCAGAGCACATAAATGGATGTAGAGCTAGAAGAAGAAAGCGGCTAAATGCTCGGCGTACTTCAAAACATGTATGTACACATTTTCATGCATATATGTTCAGCGGTTTAGAAGTAACAGATATGTACAGACTGCTAGCTAATACCCGGGGTGCATTGCTGCGTCTAAATAAATGAAATATTAAAGATTATATGGTATACGCTGAGACGAACCAAACATGGCTTTCAGGTAAACCTCAACTTCTAAATGTCGGATTTCGCTCATTTTTGGATAATACCTTCTTCGGTTTATTTTAATAGGATATACTGAGTTTCGTTGTAAAACGTGGAAAATTGTGACCGCTAGAGCATTTATTAAATTTTCACTTCAGGTGAATTTCTACACCTAATGGTTTTAGTGGGTCCAATTGTGAATCTAAACCATCCAAGGACCTACAAAGGAGACAATTGGCCAGTTACAAAACCAACAATTAATAACCAGTCATTTGAGAAGTTTTACAAGATTCGCCGGAACAATATATGAAGGAAAAAACAAAAAGGGAAAAAGGATAGGAAAAGAAAAAGAAGGAAAATGTAAATAACCAATGGACGCTGCAAGTTTCGAGCATACTTCTGAAGACTAAGAATGAGAGGTGACACGGCATATGTGTGTAAAGCGGCAACATAAACAGTGAATTACTTTCAGTGAGTGTGTGAATATACAAAACAGAAAGGGAAACGTGTGTTGTTCAGTTAGAAATTAGTGAAATAATGAATAAAAACAACACTTTTCAAAAATATGTAAATCAAACAGATTTCGAAAACATCAACAAAATTGAATATAAATAGTGGCATGAAAGAAAAAGACAAATTGTGTGTATAAATATAAACTAATATATTGTTTATAATTTATAAATATATATATATTTATAAAATTTGACTACAATCGTTCTTTACTTCCCAGATCTGATATGGCGTGCATTTATTGATACCTTGTATTACATAAATTTTTCTTTCCCTAACTAACTCAATGGTTGTTGAACCCAAAGGTTCATGGCGGAACATACATAAATCCTTCATACATCCCTATGCTAAGCTAATGTTTTCTTTTACTTCCTCAAATCATGGTTAATGTTATTCTCCCACCTCTCATCTACTTTATAATTTTCAAATCAAATTCCAAAAAAAAAATCATTTATGAGCTGCATTTCTTAATTTAAAAATCCAAACAATTTTAACCAATAATAATTTAGCATGTATATTCACTCATACATTCAGGTTTGTGCAGATGAATACATGTGTTCAATGTTTTTATTATTAATTTCATACATCTCAATGATGGATAAATCATATTTAAAGAGAAAAATTATACGCTCAGACCGGGACCTGAACCCGGGACCCTTGGTTTTCTAGTCCAAGTGCTCTACCATTTGAGCTACCTGAGCAAGTACCGATCTAAACGCAAATCTTTCTCTATATACGTTGAAATTCCCGCCCCAAATGCTTTGAAGCCTTTTTGCTTCTATCTTTGCAAATGGCGGCTCCTATATTAAGAAGACATATTTGGGAATTATACATTACATTATAAATGCCAGTACGGCTATTTTCGATGTTTTTATTATTAATTTCATACATCTCAATGATGGATAAATCATATTTAAAGAGAAAAATTATACGCTCAGACCGGGACCTGAACCCGGGACCCTTGGTTTTCTAGTCCAAGTGCTCTACCATTTGAGCTACCTGAGCAAGTACCGATCTAAACGCAAATCTTTCTCTATATACGTTGAAATTCCCGCCCCAAATGCTTTGAAGCCTTTTTGCTTCTATCTTTGCAAATGGCGGCTCCTATATTAAGAAGACATATTTGGGAATTATACATTACATTATAAATGCCAGTACGGCTATTTTCGATGTTTTTATTATTAATTTCATACATCTCAATGATGGATAAATCATATTTAAAGAGAAAAATTATACGCTCAGACCGGGACCTGAACCCGGGACCCTTGGTTTTCTAGTCCAAGTGCTCTACCATTTGAGCTACCTGAGCAAGTACCGATCTAAACGCAAATCTTTCTCTATATAATTTGGGGCGGGAATTTCAACGTATATAGAGAAAGATTTGCGTTTAGATCGGTACTTGCTCAGGTAGCTCAAATGGTAGAGCACTTGGACTAGAAAACCAAGGGTCCCGGGTTCAGGTCCCGGTCTGAGCGTATAATTTTTCTCTTTAAATATGATTTATCCATCATTGAGATGTATGAAATTAATAATAAAAACATCGAAAATAGCCGTACTGGCATTTATAATGTAATGTATAATTCCCAAATATGTCTTCTTAATATAGGAGCCGCCATTTGCAAAGATAGAAGCAAAAAGGCTTCAAAGCATTTGGGGCGGGAATTTCAACGTATATAGAGAAAGATTTGCGTTTAGATCGGTACTTGCTCAGGTAGCTCAAATGGTAGAGCACTTGGACTAGAAAACCAAGGGTCCCGGGTTCAGGTCCCGGTCTGAGCGTATAATTTTTCTCTTTAAACATGTGTTCAAGTTTAGCCACTTATTTAAAAATTGTTCTCCTTGAAAACTGGTTTAAGCCACAAAATGTTAGCTTAAGATGATCACATGGTGTAGAAACTAACAAACTGAAGAATATTTAAAGTACAAGAAATGTTTTTGCAAAACCAAGTTGCTATATTCCTTGAAAAAACTAAATATTCGCTCTTCCAACTTTTTTGTATGGTAGTGAAGTATGGAGATTGAAACAGAAGATATATGGAGGCTTATATCTGTTGAAATGAGATACACACTACTAAATCATAACAAAATTAAGACATCTTAGACAAATCACACATGGAATCTTTGGAAAACTATTTCTAATTATAAGTCAAGATGGATGCAACATTTTCATTGAATGGAGGCTCACAGGATACCCACACAAATGTTGAGCTATCAACCTGCAGGAAGGAAAAGACCAGGACGTCCACTTGAAATATTTCTGGATGGTGTTTCTATTGGTTAACAAATGACAAATTCGTGAATTTACTATTATGAACTGTGTAACTTGCTGAAATATGATTTACATTTTCCCAGAGCAATGAAGTTAAGGATAATTTTCAATATCTAATATTTTGGTAGGCAGTAAAATTACAAAGTTTATTTTAATATATATAATTGTAGGCTTTCACGGCCGGCATCTTGATCCATATTTGGTTTGTCTTCCGGGCTTATAGGCCGTGGTCTGGTTATCTTCTTACTCGACGTTTTGTCTACTGCTGCGTTATTTTAATAGTCGTGTGTAGCAGGAAAGTGATATCAAGACTGAAGCAAGAACCTTGGGAACATTATAAGAACAGCTATAGCAGGATTTTCCGATCCGATTGAGGGTCTTTCCACTTGTCAGCGATTGCCCTTTTACCAGCCGGCTGCTGGCCCTTCACATCCACATGTGTCAATCACAGAGGTAGATGATCAACAGCCAGTGTAGGGGTGACATGTGGTTAGCATGTCGAGTCCCCCAGCCGTTATAGCTGGTTCCTCAACCTGGAGCCGCTACTTATTGTAGCTACCCAATTGCCTCACGATGCTGGGTGGGCACCGGTCCCATACTGGCCGAAATACCATGAGAAAATTTCTTCCCCCATGGAGACTCGAACCAGCAAAAGTCCCGTAGCTCTGCGCCAAGGCTTCCTACCTTAACCGCTCGGCTACGGCGCGGGACTATAGCAGGATTTCAATATCATAATAAATATGAAAGTTTTAGTTAATAATTTTATATTTTAAAATTCTTTTAATATTTAAATATAATTTAAATAAAGAAAAACATCTATATAATTAATTGTTGTTCATTATTGAATAAAAATGTCTCAGTAACAATTAAAGAAATTGTATTATATAAGTCTTTCTAAATAATGCTTTTAAAATTGTGTCTTAAGTCATTGTTGTCTGAAATATAAAGCTTTCTGTTATAACTGTAATAGGAACACCTGCTTAACTTAATATTTTTAAATAAAAGTATACTAAATTCTGATTGGATGTTAAAACAATTAACTTTTTGATTTAACCAATCAAATTTAAACCTGGTATTAAATGGACCATTAACCAATAGAATTTAAATATAAAATCATGTGATGTAATAATGTTCTTTAAAAATTATAACAGAATTACTCTAGTCAGTCAGCATATAACTTTCATCAAGGATAGAAACAATAACTGCTCTCCTGATAAAATGTGATATTTAATACAAGAAGAATGGTTCATTCAAGAAAAGAAAATAATTTAATTTTAATTGACAGTGAAGAATAATACCACTTATATTTACTTGATCTGCTGGGAAATTAAATAGTAAATAAATTTACGACTATTTCTACAAGAATCAGTTATTAGTGATTTTTAAAGTGTTTTCCTATCTTGTGTACCAATTTCGACCTCGAGAAGAGAATCCAGCTCTACCGAAAATCAAACCCAACCTGAACCAGTAATTCTTATTTATTATTTTTGGACACTAATCCTTCAAAATGTTACTACAACATCGGGCATGAAGAGAGTTAGCTGCTTCAAAACATCGTCATAACATGGGAAAAGAATTACTTATTCAAAATTGCACCCACAACGTGGAGCATAATGAAGATCTGACTAAAATACTTCTTCACAGTGTTCTTGTAGCGTATACAAGACACAACGTTCTAACTTGAGGCAGTGTTTAGGGCACATTCATAGTGTGAATTCAGTAATCAAAACAATGCAGACCGAAAAATGCACGAGTTCTCTCACCCCATTCACTCCCTTTGTGAAGGGTCTATACTAAATCAATGGGCATACACTTTACCAACACACTATGCTAATAACAAACACTTCATTTGCGCTACCAGTGCCTTTCATAGCATTCTTGTCATCTGTGGCATTGACTTCTTATTGTGTGAAAGTATCCATGATGAATTAAATAAAATAATTATGTTATGATATGAAGACAGAAGTAGGGCTAAGCTGTTAGGATAATAGACACCAGGAATGCGTATAAAACAAGTAACTGGTTATAAAAAATAGATCTCATACATGACTTTTCAACGGGTCACTGTACAAAAATGTGAGAGAATGTGTAGTTGTGCAAATAATTCATTCTTTTGCTTTCTTTGTGTTCTGCCTGGGTTGATGATTTGTTGTGGATAAAAACTGGTGGCAGATTTCAAAGTTAAGAAAAATAGATTTTCTAAAAATCATCTGGACAAGGAAATGATGGAGAATAGATCTGATATACAGAAATTTAGCAGGTATATATATATATATGTGTGTATATATTTGTTTTGTCATTTTGATTGATTCCTTAACTTTAATAACTGTTACTCACCCATTAATTCACGAACCGCCACTGACTTGAACCCCTGACCTTCCAGCACATCGCCTTAAGCAACTACACTTCGGCATACCCTCAGTAAAAGATTAGTTTATAGTTCCTGATTAACAATTGACAATTTTTCACAGATATAAAATCTATCAATGCTCCTTGGAACTTATTTTATGTAATCTCATAAGTAACATATTTTGATTTCTGGATCAATGGAGAACAGATTTATTCTTACAAGAAAGAATTTCCTTAAGATTTCTTACCATTTTATTCAAAGTTTGAATGAAAATAAAAACTTATAAAAATCAAGATAAGTTTCTTGAACTATTGTACAAAATACCACTATGAGGTTTAATGTAAGACTTTAAATTAAATTCTTTACACCTCACCTCAAATCCAGTTTTCTATTTATACCAGTTTCAAAAAACCAAGCCGTTTCATCATCAGTAATGATGTACTGTCAAATGAAAATACTGAAGATTGAAGCACCTGGGTTTTGAAACCTCTCTAATTATAAGACCGGATATGAGGTAAAGTGTAAAGAATTTTATTTTAAATTTCAAATTTATTATTTATGTAGAAAATCTATTAAATGTAAACGAGAATTGTGGCATTACTTGTTACACCCCCTCGCCACGATGAGGCACAGGGCAAGAGGGGGGCACGGGGTGAACAATGAATAAGAGACCATTGACCTCAGCAGTGACATGGTTTGCCTCTCTGTGGTGCCTGTTCTGTTATCCATTATTCACAATTAGAAAAAAAATAAAAGTCTGAAGTCAATTACGATTACCAGTGTTTCTATTCTCGACGAGGATGTGGGGAGTGTGCTGAAGGCACCATCTTGTCAGGAGTAGAAAAAGTGGTGCATTGCATCAACTTGCTTGAAAGACATGACCAACTGTCTTGTCTCATAACAGTAGATTACCAAATGCAGTTCCTGTCACCAAACTCTTCTCTCCTAACAAAAAAAATTAAATTAACAAGTTTACCACCAGTTACTTCTACTTTTTGCAGGGAAGGGACGCGCTGAAGGCGCTGAGTTGCTACTTGGCAGACATAAGTGGTGGTCACCTTGTGTTTTTAAGCCCTACCTACATTACCTTTATAATATGCCTACATTTCTTATTACGAAGCTCAGATTTTTAATATTTGTGACTTATACATCAACGCTGTCATTCTTGAAGGGATAAAATACAATGTCAGAAGACTGATAATGATAAATTTTGTTGCTGTTAGATGAAAAAACCTGAAACACTCAAGCAAACAATTAGTTTCCTGAAAAAGAAAATTCTACAGTGCATGATGTAATGAACTTGAGTCAAGAAACCAAACTTTTTAGGACAAGCAAAATAAATTTAAAGGTGATATATAAAAAAGTATGTTCGACTAGATATTCTGTGTTTTAGAATATTTATTTGTTTATATTCTAAAATGCAGAATATCTAGACGAACATACGTCATTTAGAGATCACCTGCAAGTTCATTATGCTTGTCCTGAACAGTCTGGTTTCTTGACTCAAGTCCATTATACTGCGCACCATAGAATTGATTAGTAGAATCAAGTAGAGTGCGAGATTGCTCACCACCAAACATGGCTTCCATCTCCGATACTCTACTTCCCTAACACAAGTGAACCATCTCTTGTTTCTACGTTTTGCAGGGGTTGGGGGGTGCACTGAAGGTGCTTTGTTGGTACTTTGCAGAAATAAGTGATTCTGTCACCTTGTGTTTTTAAGCCCTACCTACATTATCTTTATAATATTCCTACATTTCTTATTACGAAGCTCAGATTTTTAATATCTGTGACTTATACATCGTCACTGTCATTCTTGAAGTGATAAAGTACAATATCAGATAAATTGGCAATTTTCTTGCAAATAAGAAATGAATAAACCTGAAACACAAGCAAACAATTAGTTTTCCTGAAATAGAAATTTGATTAGTAGAATGAAATACAGTGCGAGATTGTTCACCACCAAACAAGGCTCCCATCTCCAAAACTCTATTTCCCTAACATAAAAAAGTTGCTAACAAATAATTGAACCACCTCTTATTTCTACATTTCACAGGGGGCGGGGGGTGCACTGAAGGTGCTTTGTTGCTACTCAGCAGAAATAAGTGGTTCTGTCACATTGATTTTTACACCCTAACATGTTCATTATTTACACTACTCCCTTATTCTTTTTCACTAATAAACCTATAGTTTAGGAGCCAAATGCAAAAATAATGACAATATTAAACGTCAAACTTTTATCGTTATATATTGTCAAATAATGATTTTTTTGCAATTGGACCCTATTTTTTAATTATAAAATTAAACCCTAAATCAACGAGTAGACAATAATCACTAGCACTGAAAGATAAAACATTTATTAGTGCAGTGAAGAAGAGTGCGAGATCGTTCACCACCAAACATGGCTCCCGTCTCCAAAACTCAACTTCCCTAACCTAAAAAAAATATATATAAATACTCTACTTATTTCTACTTTTTGCTGTGGGAGGGGATGTGCTGAAGGTACTGTGCAGCTACTCAGCAGAAATAAGTAGTTGTGTCATTTTAAAGCTCTGCCTAAATCATTCTAATATTTATCATCACTCAACGCAGATTCATTCTCTAATTTGTGTGTAACGTATATCCTGGAGGTTGAATGCAAAGACAAGGTTTAAAAACAGCATTCAAGACTAAATGCTGTCCGATCATTAAACATTGTATTAACAATCAACCCCCTTTGGCCAACCACAGGATGGAGCTGACATCGACATCCAGGTGGTGCAACATAATGCAACATAAATAAAACCAGTCTGGGAAAGCTGAAGATAAAACAGAATTGTTTTGAAACATGTCCAAGAACAAATCAACATTAATATTGAGGTAAGATGTCCAGACCAAAAATAATATAATCAACCCCCTTATTACAGGAGTTGAATGCGAAGATGAAAATTAAATATAGACAGCATTCAAAGCCATAACTTAATAGCAGTAAATGTAGTCAAAATTAACATTTTCCCATTCAGCCCTGGCTATTTAATTCCATAAAATAATCTCTAAATGCCTAACAGACAAGCCCTTACAGGGTCTAAGTATCGTAGAGTAATTAAACATCGCATTTAAATTCAACATCCTCCATTATTGGAGTCAGCACAACTGCTCGTAGTCACCATAGCTGTTGTAGTTCCATTAACAGCATTTTAAAGGCATTGAATATCATTTAAAATCAAGCATCTCCATTTCTGGAGTCAAACACAAACAGACAGCAATGAAATAGTACAACCGCTGTCCAAAAATTGTTGCAATTGACGCTGGGCATTTCAATTCCACCAAGATTAAAGAAAAAATCTCTAATTGCCTAACAACAAACCTAAAATTAGGCCTTCACTTCTATTAAAATATGCAGCCGAAGAAAGAAGAATCCTGAAAAGTTCCTACAAAAAAAATGGGGTACGAAAAAATGCAAGACTAATGGAAAGAACAGGCAACCTTCAATAGCCTTTCATGAATATTTCTTGATTTTACTTATAACATTTAAAAAAAATACTTTTATGAAAATTCATAAATATATTTAAAATTACCAAATCTCAAAATCAAAATGATTCTAAAACTAACATTGAATTAAATGTTATTGAAAATAACCTATAGTTCTCTAATGATCTTAAAACCAATTAATATTTGTCATTACTGTCATATTCACTTCAATTAAGTATTACTTGAATTGCAATATTTAATGTTAAGATTAAAATTAAATGCTTCACACGGGCGCCGCTCCTCACATCCAAGTAGACCGCAGTTTCAAAGCCTTGGTGGCTTCTTGGTGGTCTACTGGATGTGAAGCATTCTATCTTAAATTGACACTCAGTGATTTCTTCCTATAAAAGTTCAACACAAGTAAAAATGTTATTTAAAATACTTGGGTAATGAAAGTGCCACAGGTTGCCGATTCTGTAAAGGTAGCAGCAACTCGCATTAAGCGAGGTGCCTCACAGGGCTCTGCTGCTCAAACGGCGTTACCACCGATCCTAGCCTTAAATTTAGGGACACTAAACATGGTCTGGCAGTAACGCTGCTTGCTTACTGCAGACTGCATTGCAACACCTGTACCAGTGCATCCAAACTGCTTGACTGAACTCTTTGCTATCTCACTTCTAATTGTATTCCATATTTAATGTTAATCTGCTCTACAAAATGCCAACTCTAGTCTTACAATCCTCGACTTAGAATCTTTATTTTGCAGATAAAACAGTGATTCAATATTTTATACTCAATCTAGAATTATTTAATAATGCAACTACTTTATGTTAAAAATTGTTACTATGTTTTAAAATTAATATTTAATATATTTAAGTCCCTGCATCTTAATTGAATTATTATAAATTTAAAATAAATTATTACAATCCAAATGACACCAAATCTAAATTACATTGAAATTTACACATGATTATAATATTATTATTCATTATCATTTGCCACATTCAAAATTAATATATTTTTAAAATTTCTAACCAAGAAATTTAACTCATTTCCATGTTGATTCTGTTTTGCTAACATTCAGTCATGCAGTTGATACAAATTTAGATTTCCATTGCATTGTTGTAACTGCAATGTTGTTAACAAATTAACCATAATTTTGAATAATATATATTTAATTTCAAGTTATTTTATCTTTATACAGGGAATGATTGGAAAGCATTAGCTCAGGATAGGGATGTATGGAGAGCTTATGTCCGTGCGGCCATGAACCTACGGGTTCGATAGTGCCAGTGAGTAAGTAAGTAAGTAAGTAAGTTATTTTATCTTTAAATCAAATTATATCTTGAAAGCACAATTACCCATGTTATATAAATTATAAAGAAATTATTATGAATGGGTAATGTTCAAGTTTATCAAAAATAACATCAAAAACTCTACAAAAAATGTTGATTATTTTTTTGTATTTTGCAAGAAGCAATAATAATGGTTGTTATTCAGAATTTGGTGCCCCTCTTATTACATAACCTAACCATTCTATTTCTATAACGCGGGTAATAAAATATTGCTCCAACAAGATTTACAAATATCTTAATAAAACCATGTTAAATCTGGTACAGGTTATTGTTGCCTGCATATTGTGCAGTGAAATATTTTATAACCCTTTTTGCTCCTTCAAAAATGCTTAAAAAAGTCAACAAAAAAAATATTGTGCTTACAATAAAAAAAAGAAATACTACGATCCAAAAATGGGAATAAAACTGTGAAGCCAAAGTGATTTTTAAATTATTTGAGTTTGATCTTCACCTTCATTACTTGTGTTGGTTCAGAACATGT
>JASPKZ010008248.1:0-203146 GCA_030220185.1 Diploptera punctata | reverse complement strand
GCTCACATAACATTTACGCAAATTTTTTTTTAAATAAATATTTACTTTATAGAGTAACGCGAATATATAGATTTATTTATAAATCTATAGTTGACATTTGCAATGAAATCAAAATCTGATCTGAAAAAGAAAAAAGAATGCTTGAGTGGGGATTTGAACTCGAGTTCTCTAAAAAGTAAGTGTGTAATATTTTTAGGCCCTCCAACCAACTGAGCAACCCAAGAATTCCAAGACAAACATACAATTTTCTTATACAATTCAAACAAGAGGTAGCGGAAATTTGTTCCAACTCCCCTCTAGCGGCTAACATAACAGTTAAGCAAAATTTTAAAGAGAATATTTACTTTATGGCAGTAACGCTTGTATATATAGATATTATAAATATATTTTTGACATTTGGCAATGAAGGCAAATATGATATGAAAAGAAAAAAGAATGCTTGAGTCGGGATTTGAACTCGAGTCTCTAAAGTCTGTACCTTTAGCGTTCTAACCAACTGAGCTACCCAAGAATTCCAAGACAAACATACAATTTTCTTATACATGTAGTATTCTCAATTCACACAAGAGGTAGCGGAAATTTGTTCAAACTCCCATCTAGCGGCTAACATAACAGTTAAGCAAATTTTTAAAGAGAGTATTTACTTTATAGCAGTAACCCTTGTATATACTGATATTATAAATATATTTTTGACATTTGGCAATGAAGGCAAATATGATATGAAAAGAAAAAAGAATGCTTGAGTCGGGATTTGAACTCGAGTCTCTAAAGTCTGTACTTTTAGCGCTCTAACCAACTGAGCTACCCAAGAATTCCAAGACAACCATACAATTTTCTTATACATGAAGTATTCTCAATTCACACAAGAGGTAGCGGAAATTTCAAACCAACAATAGGCAAATTCGGTCCTCATGAAGATAGTAACGACAACGGGGTTTGATTAGTCACATTTACCACATTAAAAAATCGCATTGTTAAGTGCACAACATTTCAGCATAAGGATATTCAGAAATACACCTGGACGTCCCCAGATGGAGAAACTCGGAACCAGATAGATCACGTATTAGTGGATAAACGCTGGCACAGTAGCATCATTGATGTTAGATCAGTTAGAGGGACAGACTGCAATTCGGATCATCATCTGGTCAGAGTGAAATTCAGACAACGGCTATCGCTTATGAGAGGAACAAACGCTAAAGATGATTCTGTAAAATATGAATTAAAAAACTTGAAAAATGATGAAATGCGGCAAGAATACCAAATCAAAATTGCTAATAGATTTGAAGTACTGGAATCTTCAGATGACGATGTGGCAAACAAAGAAGAAACTGATATAAATAAAGAATGGGAGGCTATAAGAGATACTGTTAAATTGTCAGCATCAGAAAGCATTGGTTGTTTAAAAAAGAGGCAAAACAAGAAATGGTTTGATGAGGAATGTGCCGACATTGTAAAGAAAAGAAAGCCAAATGAGGTAAATTTAGAGCAATTGGTTAGTGTTAGACGGGAAACCACCAAATTATTAAAGAGTAAAAAGAGGGAATATTTGAGAGAGAAGATTAATGATCTTGAAATGAATGCAAAAAATAGGAACATTAGAGAATTATATCAGGGAATTAGTATAGAGAAGAAAGGTTTTCAGGCTAGAACAAATATAATTCGGAATGAAAATCGGGATATGATTGCAGATTCTAGGAGTATATTAAATAGATGGAAAAGTTGCTTTAATCAGCTATTAAATGTACATACAGAACAGGACATTGAGGAGGATAAGTTACAGACAGCAGAAAAGCTAGTCTCAGAGCCAAGTGCACTAGAGGTTGTAATGGCGATTGAAAAATTGTAGATGTATAAAGCATCAGGTTCAGATGAGATCCCAGCAGAACTGATAAAATCAGGGGGAGAAAAATTGATAGACAAGATACGCTGGTTGCTTAGTATGATTTGGGAAAAAGAAGCTCTTCAAAATGAATGGAAGGATTCAACTATCGTACCAATTTATAAGAAAAGACATAAATCCGATTGCAACAGCTACACGGGCATCTCATTACTTTCAACTTCGTACAAATTCTAACAAATATATTAGTAAGCAGACTTACTCCCTGTATTGATGACATTCTAGGAGATCATCAATGTGCATTTAGAAGAAACAGGTCAACAACAGATCAGATTTTTAGTATAAGACAGATTTTAGAAAAGAAATGGGAATATAATGGTACTGTACATCAACTATATGTAGACTTCAAAAAAGCATATGATTCAATTAAGAGGGAGAAGTTATATAGTATCCTGCTGGAGTTCGGAATTCCTAAAAAGTTAGTTAGACTTATACGAATGTGTCTAAATGGCTCAAAGAGTAGGGTGCGTGTAGGCAAACAGTTTTTAGACACTTTTGAAATCCAGAATGGGTTGAAGCAAGAAGATGCACTATCTCCTCTACTATTTAATTTTGTACTAGAGCATGCCATTAAACCTTTAGAGAATGAGGAAGGCTTACAACTGAATGGTATTAATAAGCTGTTAGTTTATGCTGATGATGTAGTACTACTGGCCAATAGCGAGGAGTTACTGAAGGCCAACACGCACACACTATAGAGTAACACTAAGAAGTTACGAGTGGAAGTAAATATCAGTAAAACTAAATATATGGTCACACGTAGAAATTCAGTATATAATGGAAATGGACAGCTAATGACAAATGAGGGAGATTTAGAGGAAGTAGCTGAATTCAAATACCTAGGAACAATAATCACAAATAGGAATGAGATGCACAAAGAAATTAAACATAGGCTCAATTCTGGAAATGAGTGCTATTATGCATTGCAGAGACTCTTCATGTCCCAACTCCTTCCAAAAAACGTTAAGCTGAAAATATATAAAACTATTATTCTACCAGTTATATTATATGGGTGCGAAACATGGACTCTTACTTTAAGGAAGGAAAGGAGATTACGAGTATTTGAGAATAAAGTTCTTAGGAAAATTTGTGGACCAAAGAGAGATGAACAGACAGGTGAATGGAGAAGACTACATAACAATGAACTACATGGTCTTTATAGGAAGCCAGATATAATAAGAACAGTTAAGTCTCATAGACTGCGATGGGCAGGACATGTTGCGCGTATGGGGAATGAAGGACGTGCATGGAAACTTCTTGTAGGAAAGCCAGAGGGAAAACGCCCAGTTGGTAGACAAAGAATGAGGTGGGAGAACAACATTAACTATGATTTGAGGGAAGTAGATTATACAGGGAATGATTGGAAAGCATTGGCTCAGGATAGGGATGTATGGAGAGCTTATGTCCGCGCGGCCATGAACCTACGGGTTCGATAGTGCCAGTGAGTAAGTAAGTAAGTAAGTAAGGTAGCGGAAATCTGTTCCAACTCCCATCTAGCGGTTAACATAACAGTTAAGCAAATTTTTAAAGAGAATATTTACTTTATAGCAGTAACGCTTGTATATATAGATATTATAAATATATTTTTGACATTTGGCAATGAAGAAAAATATGATATGAAAAGAAAAAAAGAATGCTTGAGTCGAGATTTGAACTCGAGTCTCTAAAGTCTGTACCTTTAGCGCTCTAGCCAACTGAGCTACCCAAGAATTCCAAGACAAACATACAATTTTCTTATACATGTAGTATTCTCAATTCACACAAGAGGTAGCGGATATTTGTTCCAACTCCCATCTAGCGGCTAACATAACAGTTAAGCAAATTTTTAAAGAGAATATTTACTTTATAGCAGTAACGCTTGTATATATAGATATTATAAATATATTTTTGGCATTTGGCAATGAAGGAAAATATGATATGAAAAGAAAAAAGAATGCTTGAGTCGGGATTTGAACCGGAGTCTCTAAAATCTGTACCTTTAGCGCTCTAACCAACTGAGCTACCCAAAAATTCCAAGACAAACATACAATTTTCTTATAGATGTAGTATTCTCAATTAACACAAGAGGTAGCGGAAATTTGTTCCAACTCCCATCTAGCGGCTAACATAACAGTTAAGCAAATTTTTAAAGAGAATATTTACTTTATAGCAGTAACGCTTGTATATATAGATAATATAAATATATTTTTGACATTTGGCAATGAAGGCAAATCTGATATGAAAAGAAAAAAGAATTTGCTTAACTGTTATGTTAGCCGCTAGATGGGAGTTGGAACAAATTTCCGCTACCTCTTGTGTGAATTGAGAATACTTCATGTATAAGAAAATTGTGTGTTTGTCTTGGAATTCTTGGGTAGCTCAGTTGGTTAGAGCCCTAAAGGTACGGACTTTAGAGGCTCGAGTTCAAATCCCGACTCAAGCATTCTTTTTTCTTTTCATATCATATTTGCCTTCATTGCCAAATGTCAAAAATATATTTATAATATCTATATATACAAGCGTTACTGCTATAAAGTAAATATTCTCTTTAAAAATTTGCTTAACTGTTATGTTAGCCGCTAGATGGGAGTTGGAACAAATTTCAGCAACCTCTTGTGTGAATTGAGAATACTACATGTATAAGAAAATTGTACGTTTGTTTTGGAATTCTTGGGTAGCTCAGTTGGTTAGAGCGCTAACGGTACAGACTTTAGAGACTCGAGTTCAAATCCCGACTGAAGCATTGTTTTTTCTTTTCATATCATGTCAAGCAGATGGCCTGGATTCGATTCCCGGTCGAGACAGCTCCTGGGTGCGGATTTTTTTTCGGTTTTTCGTCACCTATAAGACACATGTCATCACGTTTAGGTCCCAACGGTCCCCGAAAATCATCCGGCCATAATCATCTTCCTTATTATTATCATCATCCTTCACCGGTGTGGAAAGCAACGGGAAGCTACCACGCTTATTATTCCCTAGTAAAGCTGTAAAACATAACATGAAAATTCTATGATTTGCAGTGGAAGACCTGTCCTCGGGCAGAATTACTATAGAATATATGTATATATATATATATATATATATATATATATATATATATATATATATATAAACTTAAATTTTGTAAAACATAGAAATAACACCTTCTACTTTTGGATCACATATTTTATAATGCTACGGTGAATAAAGTAAACTAGATAATTTTCTTTGTCTTTAATTCAGTAATGCTCCTTAAAGAGAAGATAAACAGAAGAAAAGGAATGAGACAGAAAGAAGAATAACCGAATTAAAGTACAAAACAAATTTACTCAGCATTTAGATTTAAACTCGTTACAGACTAATGGGCGACGAAATTTAATGTATTCTGTAAGGTGTCGCTAAAACTTGGCTGCAGGCTACACACAATCTGAATTAAATGGTGAAACAGCCCGATATCCTGAGTGCATGATCTCACATGGAGTCGGGTCTTATCTATTCATTAACGGCTTGTCTCATTCTCTGGATAAATAAAGGATTAGATGAACTGAGGTTGTAAAGCACTGATAGCGCCAGAGAGAAGGACGGAGAGAGGAGGGGATAAGGTACATTTCAATTTCGCATTATCACCTGATCGAAGCTGAATCGTTTCCAATGTGTATTCCGAGGTATATACAATATGAATAAAGTAAAGTGATCCCACAACAGGCCCGGTGGCCCTTGGGGTAGTAGGAGGTTAAGGCTCCCACTTTTTCTAGACAATCGGCACTTTATGTCAGCCGGGTTGTCAGCCCTGCGTGACGGCCGCCTTTACCCCCAGAACAAGGATCTGGTACTCATTTCTGTTAGAGGCTGAGTCGACCCCAGGGCCATAGTGCCGCCAGAGGGTTTGGGTCAGTTTAAGAATCCTGACCCCAACGGGACTTGAACCCTCGACCCTCTGGCTTGTAGCCTAGTGTCTTAACGACTACGCTACGGCGTGCCCCATATACAATATGAGCTCAAACAAAATATTCTCGTTTTACAAGTGCGATGGGGCCAAAGAATATTAAATAACATATCTACGTGTTGGCGGTGGCGGCGGTGGCGGCGGCGACAGCGGCGGTGGCGCCAGTGGCGGCAGCAGCAGCATTGGCAGCGGCGGCGGCAGCAGCTGCATTGGCAGCAGCGGCGGCAGCAGCAGCATTGGCAGGAGCGGCGGCAGCAGCAGCATTGGCAGCCGCGGCGGCGGCAGCAGCATTGGCAGCAGCGGCGGCAGCAGCATTGGCAGAAGCGGCGGCAGCAGCATTGGCAGCAGTGGCGGCAGCAGCATTGGCAGCAGCGGCGGCAGCAGCAGCAGCATTAGCAGCAGCAGCATTAGCATTAGCAGTAGCAGCAGCAGCAATAGCAGTAGTAGTAGTAGTAATAGCAGTTGTAGTAGTAGTAGTAGTAGTAGTAGTAGTAGCAGCAGCATCTGCTGTTACTCTTATTCAGAGCATAGAGCCTCAATGAAGTAATTCCACCACACCCTATTGAGCGATGAAAGATTCAACTCCATATTTTTTCTTCTAAACTTCTCCATATCGGTCGTCCTCTTTCTCTGTTCATCTAGCCTTAAAAGAGTTCAAAAACAGGACTTGTCTATCAATAGCATCCTGATGCTTCTTAAGAGAATGGCTAATCTTTTTTATTTGGATATCCAAATTCTTTTGTTTCCATAGATTTCCATTGGATATAATATTTGGCCAAAAAATGCAAAGGGTCTTTTTTAAATAATAGTTTAAGTAAACTGTTTGTTTTCTCAGCAGTCACTTTTCTGTTTCACAATGACACATTAATAATAATAATAATAATAATCCATCCATAGTAATTCTGCCCGAAGGCAGGTCCTTCACTGCAATCATAGCATTTTCATGCTATTCTTGCAGCTTTACTAGAGAATTGTAGGTGTGGTAACTTCCCGTTGCTTTCCACACCGGTGAAGGATGATGATGATGATGATGATGATAAGGATGATGGTGATAATGATGGCCATATGATTTCGGGGACCGTTTGGGCCTTAAAGTTTTCCTGACATTTGTCTTACAGGTGAGGAAAAACCCCGATAAAAACCTCACCCAGAAAAACCGCCCCGACCGGGGATCGAACCCGGGCCCGCTGCGTGACAAGGCAGCACGCTACCTCGAGACCACAGCGGTGGACATAATAATAATAATAATAATAATAATAATATTGAAAATAGTAATGATAATAATAATTATTATAATAATGATAATAATGATGATGATAATAATGATAATAATAATGAAAATAAGAATAACAATAATAATGATAATAATAATAATGATAATAGTAATAATAATAATACTAGTAATAATAATATAATAATAATAATAATAATAGTAATAATAATAATAATAATAATAATAACAACACTGACTTGACATTGGATCTGAAAATGAGGAGTTCGGTCGTTGTTGTAATTTTTCTGAAGTTCAACAAAGGGTGTAAAGTGATCCCACTACAGGCCTCGGGAGGCCCTTGGGGTAGTGGAAGGTTAAGGCTCCCACTTTTCTAGACAATCGGCACTTGATGTTAGCCGGGTTGTCAGCCCTGCGTGACGGCCGCCTTTACCCCCCAGAACACTCGTCTGGTACTCATTTCGGATAGAGGCTGAGACGACCCCAGGACCATAGTGCGGCCAGAAGGTTTGGGTCAGTTAAAAATCCTGACCCCACCGGGATTCGAACCCTCGACCTTCCGGCTTGTAGCGCAGTGCCTTAACCACTACACTACAGCCACATAGGATGTATTTGGATAAAAACTGTATTTGTCCAATGAATTTCTTGATTTTACATAACTAGTCTATTCTGAGAAACAATACTTCTGGGGCAAATAAATTCTGTTATTTCTTCTACATTTTCACCATTTACCCCTAAAACAGCGTATCTAGTGTAGGACTACATTCGAGATACATTGGTCTAGACCTATTTAACTTTAGTAATAAATAATTCTAGTATTAGATTCGTAATGAAATAATTGTATTCAGTCCTAGCAACAGGAACTCAAGTTCATGACTAGAAAAATTAAGGGATTATTTTCTGAGTGTTTTTTTTTTCGATAGGAGCTCATGTCTCCGGTGGTTCATTAACGAATATTCCATTATTTTCGTTTTATGTAACTCAACCGCCATTTTATATTTTACTCGGAATATGATGGTTTCCGAATTACATTGTTACATTGTTTAAGTAATTGTTCAACATATTCATCGCCGTTGATCACGACAATCTTCAAATCGACATATCATGGACTGTCGCACACGCTCTAGCATCCCAGGAGATTGACGCAATCGTTAGCTGCAGGTAAAATCCTACCAACCACATCCGTTTAGGTTTCGAAAGGATCCAACATGCTATAACGTACAACAGGCCATAAATGTGACCCCCAGAACAATAAGACCATGGAAGTCAGATATTGTGCCCGAGAAAGCCAGATAACAATACCACCACGACCACTCCATTTCGGCGTCACTATGAACTTTGTCGTAATCATGGAGCTGGACATTTTGAACAGTTACTTCAAACAGTGTAATTTGGTAACAATTATTTTCCGAGTCTGCTCCTGTCGCCTGGGCCCGATAAAGCCGGTAGCCCCTCGCGATGACACCCTCTGGCCACGCCTCTACTTTGTTGAATTTTGGTAGTTCTTGCAGTGGGATTATCACTTTAAAGGTCTTAAGTGTGCCTCTTGATTGAAGTTCTTCGCATTCCATTATGTTGGTTACATGTATGTTAGTGAGATGTCTTAACATCTTCCTCGGTTGTATTGTGATGTAATTTCCCTATGTATAGCCATGCTCAGCTGTCATTGAAGTTGTCCTGTTTGTTGTGGCTTGCCATTTCCACTTTCGGATTTTCTTGTACCCACCTATTTTGTGGCCTTTATTTACGCGTTTCCCTCTTGCAAGCGGGGGTGGTGGAGATTTTCGACGGGCTGACTGTTATATGCCCAATGTCATTGATGTTGCTTCTGATAGAGTTCTGTCGGTCTGTTCGTCTTCTTGTCTGTACCCTGATATAACCGCTGTTATCATCTTCCTCTTCATAGCTCTCATTTCCCTTGTCATTCCGCAACGGAGATTGAGAAGCTGCGGAGGACAGAATCTACCTAGGAATAGAACATCTCGTGACAGTTAACAGCTTCAAATACCTGGGACTCACGTTGCAAACCACTGCCAGGTCATTTAGAATACACATAAAATCCAGTGCGGTAGCTGCCACAAAAGCCATGTTTGACATCAAAGCAACATCCAGACTGTCACTAAAAACGGCCATGGCCTTGTTCAACGCAAAAATAGTTCCCATTGCAATCTATGGAATAGACCTCATTTGGGAGTAGTTGAGTCTAAGAGATCTAATAACTTTGGAAGCAGTCAATTCACGATTCTTGAAAGCCGCCCTAGGTGTCTCAAAACACACAAAATCGACGCTAGCATATGAACTCGCCACGGAACCCTTCTTCACAGAAGAACTGCGTATGAGGCTACCATCCACAGACAGCTCAAGTAAACTACTTCAGTAAAGGGAGAAGAAGAGACAAGAGATATGGCTGGACTTTTATACAACAGAAGCTATGACAAACAGATCCTGGACCAACACCAATCAAGAACTCCGACACCTGGTGAACTCAATAGCAGTACATGGATACCACCACAAGATATGCAAGACCAAGTGATTCCACGATCCCGGGAACAACTGTGTGTGTGTACTGTGCGAGCAACCATGCGACTATTACCATGTAACCACCTGCAAAAAACGAGGGAAATCCCTGGTAGAATTTTGCAATTAACAAGCTATGTGAATCAAATTAATGAGAAAACTTATGTAACATATATTTTCTGCACAACTTGTGCGCATTTATTCTATTATTGTTATTTCTTTTAGAGTAAGCAGATACAAATATATTTGAGTTACACAAAACGAAAACAATAATATTGCACGGTAATGAGCCACCGGAGACCATGTGTTTCTTATATTAATAAAAGTCAATATCCTCAAATCGTGCCCAACTCAAGTTCGGGTCATGGAATAAGATGAAATGGATGTCCCCTATATAGAGGTCTGTGAATGACAAGGGTACGAGGAGTTCCACTGACAGTTTGTCAAACCTAATACAAACAAAAGTTGGCGACCGACAAATCCGCTCTAATGCTATTGTTACGGATGTCCTTCCGAATGCATTAAAGGAAGAACCGTTCTTGTGGCAATACTGTGTAGGAGTCACTGTGTAGGTGACACATTCCCTCAAAGGGATTGATGCTTCAGGAAGTGAAAGAGAGGAATTATCAGTAGTTCACGTATTTTCTGGGGTTTTACTTGAAGTTGTCAAGCTATAGTAAATGCTACTCAGCAGCACTTTCCTTTACTGCTTGAATGTCTGTCCAATAATATTCAAGACCTTTCATATTGTGGGAGCATTTCATGGAAGTTATTGTTTGGAGCGGCGCCTCCGTGGTGCAAGGGGTTAGACGCTCGCCTTTCACCGCTAGGGTCCCGAGATCGAGTCTCGGTCATTCCATGTGGGTTTCGTGGTGGACGAAACGGAGGTTGGGCAGGTTTTACTCGGGGTTTTCTCCCGTTTTCCCCTGCCACAATTTCATTTAAACCAGAATTTTATATTGCTTAATAAAAAAGTTAAAGTTAATAAATAATGTTCGATTTTAATATTCTTTTTATACTTAAGGTGACACGGTACCCTATCCCATCAATGTTAAAACATGTTAATTTGAGACCCATTTTCTCTGGAACTACAGTGTTCTTCATTTATAATCTAACGTGCATATGGTGTTTTGCCTGTGCTCAGTTGGGTGCGCCACAGCCGGCTTTGCTCCTGCATAAACTCCGCGCGTAAAGCATGTATAAAAATCTTACCTTACAGATACTCGGTTACCTTGTATTAAACAATGGAGACGTGTGCACTTATAAGATTCTGGTTTAAATAATTTTAGTTGCTCTATGTGCAGAAGAGTTTGAAATTCCCACCTGTTGTGCTAATTTTGGTATGGAGTTTGTTGGTGTACGTTCAAAACTTGCGCCTATATCGTTCAACTTTTCCTCTGTTAAAACTGTACATTTCTCCGTCATCCTCATGAAATGATAATTTCTTCAGTAGTAGAACAGATGATGATTATGATGATAATAATAATAATAACAATAATAATCAATCCATAGTAATTCTGCCCGAGGGCAGGTCTTTCACTGCAATCATAGCATTTTCATGCTATGCTTGCAGCATTACTAGGGAATTGTAGGTGTGGTAGCTTCCCGTTGCTTTCCACACCGGTGAAGTATGATGATGATGATGATGATAAGGATGATGTTGATTATGATGGCCATATGATTTCGGGGACCGTTTGGGCCTTAAAATTTTCCTGACATTTGTCTTACAGATTTTGAGAAACCCCGATAAAAACCTCTACTAGAAAAACTGTCCCGATCGGGGATCGAACCCGGGCTCGCTGCGTGACAAGGCAGCACGCTACCTCGAGACTGCAGAGGTGGACAATAATAATAATAATAATAATAATAATAATAATAATAATAATAATAGTAATAGTAGTAATAATATCAGTGATCATAATATTAAACGTAATAATAATAATAATCATAAAAATAATAATAAATTATATCAGCAAATGTTAAATAACTTCACAAAAAAACAGGAGTAATTCGAATAACAAACGAAGTTAAAGAAAGCAAGAATTAAAATATAAATATTACCTTGACGATGCGTACTCTTCTATATATCATGGACTTTCAAAGTACCTCGATTTTTATACATGCTTTACGCGCGGAGTTTATGTAGGAGCAATGCCGGCTGTGGCACACCCATCCGCGCACAGGCAAAACACCGTGAGCCCGTTAGGTTATAAATCAAGAACCCTGTACTAGACGGATTGTAATGAAAATTTTACTGCATATTAAATGAGGCTTGTAAAGACCACTGAACATCAGTCAAACTTGTATCTAAATAGTGATATCCTATATTTTTCCCCAATAGGATATTTTTTATTTAAAAATAATTTTAAAAATCATAAGTGACGATCTATACAAAAATTATCATGATTGTAGTTCCACAGCTTTAGTATAACAAGGTTTACTGCCTGTATAAAATTCATGTAAATATTTCTAATAGTTCCTGAGATAATGGGACAAATGATCTGAAGGTAGATCTTGTTGGAAAAGCCCTGCGGCTCGCCCAATTAATGACAAGGGGTGAGCAATTCTTTTTTGTTCTCCTGGATGTCCTGGATAGGAGAACCCCGGGTTCCTGCTAAAGCATTTGCCCCGGTGTGATTTAGAGTGTGTATATTTACGGAATAAATATATAATTAACGAATTAATTCATTCTAACCTGCATGGTAGCAGCTGTGTGCGTGTTTGATTAATGTTTTCGCGGTGTATGTTTGAAAATGGCGCCTTCGGCTGTCAGCCAATGAGAGGCGAGTGATTTTTAAAGTGTGTATTATTGTATTTTATTATTTGGATATCGGTATTAAATGTTTTTCACGATGTGTTTAATGCTTTTTGTAAGCGAGTGCATGTGCTTTTATTGATTTTGACTATTTGAATATATTAATGTCGCCAAAAATGTGTCAGCCAATCGCGTGGCTGTCTGTGGGTGCCACGCTCATTTTGTGGACTTTGTAAAATTTCGTTGATTAGAAGTATATAATTATAATATATTGATTTTTGAGTGATCTAATTGTTAAATTGAATATGTTAAACGTATTTTCGATTGATTTCGGTGTTTAAAAATGTATAAAAAGCATATGAGTTTGGCGAGCCAATCGGATGGCAGTGTGTGATTGCCATGCCTATTTCGTGGACTTTGAAAATGTTTCGTTCGATTTTTTGGTGAATCTTGGAATGATGTGTGCATATTGGCCCTTTGAAGTCGATCCCCAGCAGCTCGCGCCCTTTTAGGAGGAATGACCGTAGAACCAGCTCCACGTCAGAAATGAAATTTTTCAATCCGCTTTACCCGGCTCGATGGAAATTGGGAGTGAAATTTACTGGTGGGAACTAGGGGACTACTCCGGCATTTGCCTTTAATGCTAAGGAAACCACCAGAAACCTTTAGCAGAGTAGTTATCTGAAAGAAATGTATATAATTACATTTATGTAGGTTCTAATACTAGTCTATGACACAGGATGGAGCCCAGCGGCCATCCGTTGTGCCACGTGTCATAGATATAAATTTTTAGAGGAATAGGAGTTTAATTTTGTTATATAGCCCTTAATTTTGGATTTGGAATAGTTATGGGAATAATATTTACTGGTGGGAACAAGGGGCCTACTCCGATATTTATCTTAGCGCTAAGGAAACCACGAAACCTTAGCAGAGTAGGTTTGAAGTTAGTGAGAATGGTTCGAAATATGGCCAAATCGGTAGGACGTTCCAGCTTTTAGAGGTGATAAGCTGGTTTTTCACCTATTTTTAATTAATTCAGGACGGTTCTTATAGGCGAATAGCCGTCAAAATCACCTGTCGTGTCATTAATTGCGTATGTACGTCATTAATCTAGAATCTTCAGTTATGTTTCATCCACTCATTTTATTATGTTCCCATGTTGCTTGTATGTAGAAGGACTTTGTTCTAGAACGCTGTACTATCATGTTATTTATGACCTTGCCGAAAAAATGATCCACTGATTGCTACGTATTGAACGTAGGGCATCTGTAGTTGCATTGGTAAGCTTATATATCTAAATGATCCTTTGTTTGAGTAATTTTATTAAATTTAGCGTCAGTAGTTGTCTGGGTTCTTTTATTCAGAAGTGTCTCTGTATTAGTTTGAGTTTCTTGATCAGTTATGTATATGACATATGGCTGATCGTCGACGATTTCCTTCTCTGACTGAGAGGGAACCGGGTTTCGTTCCTGAGAGTTGAACTCAGTTTCTTTGGGAATAGTAACTCCAGTTTTGCTTGAGTTTCTGTTTTTCCTATTTCGGGATTTTTTGCTCTCAGCTCGAGGAGCGGCTTGCTCGACTGTAGCTGGAGCTGTGTGTCTTTCAACAGCAGGAGCTGATGGCTTGACTGGTACTGTCTCAGACCGTTGTGTTGCTGTTTGAGCTGCACGACGATATTACTCTATTTTTACTTTATAATAATACAGCCTTTTTATTTTGAGGACCTCGCAGACTGTGGGTTCATCCACCAAGACTGCCATGAACATTGGCAGCGGGCCTTTGGTCCTTCCGGAAGTCATGTTGACTACCTTCAGAGCCGTGAACCCGAGACTTTTCAAGTTTTCTTGGATCAGTGATGGATCCACATGGGAGTCGTTTCCTTTAATCACGATCTTTTTTGTTACGATGTGACTTTTTTTACACTTTCGCAGTAAGGTATCTGACGCCGCTGCAGGAGCTGTACGTATTTATTGTAGGCCGACATTGAAACCAGCCTGACCCTGTTTCCTAGCCTGGTGACCTCACAAGTTAATGTGAGAGGCTGGTGTTTGTTGAACACACTGTTCACAGCTGCCAGTTCTGTAGAGAATTCTCGGCGAATAAGCAGGGAAGGAGGTTTCTTTACGCTTTCGCACTGGTTCTTTGTCCCTGAACCTCCTGTGGTCCCTCCACTTATCGGTGGAGATGTCTCTGGCGGTAGAGCGACAGTCAATTGCGAAACAATTTTTTTCGTCAGCCGCTGCTGGCGTTTTAAGTGTCAAGACTTGATCGATTATATCGTCAGCCGTTGCTGCCGTATTTTCGGTCGAGGTTTCTTGAATTTTCGTGTTCTTACGTGTACGTGCCGCGATTGGGGGCATCGTTGAAGATCTGCCACTTTTCTTTTTTCCATTGCTGACCATGTTGGAGGGGTCTTAGTTTTTGTGGATACGGAATTGTAGTTAACCGGTAATGAGGTGCCCTGTCAAAGACCTTGGTATCGAGGCCGAGCCTGGGGCAGATGGGATAAGGCCTAGCCTTTTGAGGAACAGGAGCTATCCGTGGGTAGAATGTAGGTGAGTGAACCCTCGACCTGGAAATGAATCCGTCAGATTGGTTAGCTTATAGCCGCGCAAGCGCAGGCAATTTTTAGTAGCGGCGGTCGCTTCTCCAGCCCGCCGCTGATGAGGCAACGTTTGCTGCGAGGAACGCTGCTGACGCTCAACTCATCTGAATCGGAGAAATGATCGAAAATGTTCACTTTCGACAAAACAAGGTTTAAAGATTTCAACATGCAACTTACAAATCTTTGCTTGAAGCAGCCTGCACCATAATCAGGGTCTTCATCATATTTTAAGCCAGTCAGATTTCTTCTTTTCTTCCTTCTTGCCTCCGTAGACATCTGCAGAGCTGCACATTCTGACATGGCGATTACGTACCCTGTCAAGTTCTTAAAGAATAGTGGCAGTATTCCTTCCAGGTGGCATGCCTAATTTTTGGAGCACTTTTAGCCTTGCAATATTACCATTATTCCAAGTAATTACTTTGTCTGACACACCTATCTGAAGAGTCTTGAAACCAAAAAATACATTTTTTATGAATTCTAATCCAGATGATGTTATTGAAGGCCTCGTTTGTAGTTTGCGTTTTACCATGAAGACGCGTTTTCAGAAGATCGGGATGGACAAGATCTCTGTAAATCGGTTTGAGTTCTTCCATAATTGCCTCAGGGATGGAATGTTTATGTGTGAATGTGTTGAGGGTGTCAGCTGCTTCTGCCTTTCTATGATTACGCCATGCATAAGGTGGGGGAGGACACAGACTATGAGCTGGCTTCTCATCAGTGTATATACGATGGAAGAATGTGGCCCAAACTGCTCTTTTCATTGCCTCCAAGTCTCTAGAATTATTCATAATTACACATCTTGGAGTTCACCCATAATTTTATATGCGAGTCTATATTTCATTGATTTGCCATCCGAAAGTTTCCCTTCATCCAGTTTATTTTTCAAATTTCGAAGACGTGTACCCGTCCTCTTTTTCACATGAGCTACACAGTCTAACTTCTTTATGGGAACATTGTATGCGTTACTTTGGCAAACAACACTGAATGATTTGCTGTCTCCAGCACCTAAATATTCAATGTATCTTACGCCTCGATGTGCCTCGAATCTATTGAAAACACTAGATCAGCAGCTACTTCCATGCCCCCATTAGAATCTTCATAATTTAACTTGTAGCCTCATGAATAGCTATTTTTTGTTCATCTTTATCTAGCATTGTGCATCCATGGAAATACTTAGTATGAACATGGAAATCCACCATCTTACCAGGGTCGATACTGGTAGCTATCGAGCAACCATTTTTTGAAGTGTGTCGTCTTTTTTGCCAGCTTCCATCGAATGCAATGGCAATGTCTTTGTCACTTTCACTTACTTCTGCTGCTTCTAAAGTAGGTTGTAAGACTTTGACTATGCATCGCAACATTTGCTTCATATAAATCACTGTTTGAACACGTTTGTGAGGTATAAAATGATTTTTCTTTAGTCAATATTATTGCACAGAATTTTCAATTTACAAACTAAACCTACTCTAATATTTGCATCTTCAGACAAACTAATTTGACCACCACATACATTACATGATACCATTTCAGACAGAATTTTTGTAATATATCTAAATTAAATTATAACGTTAGTATTCCCATTTGAAACACTATCTTCTATATTTATATATTCTATTCTTTTTTTCTCTTAGAGGCACTAGGAGGTGTTTCACATGCTTGAGTTCTACTGCTATTATTTTCATTTTCAACAGACAGTGACACTGATTTAGTGTGTTGATAGCCATTGAATTTACGTTTCTTGAACATTCCTTTTCGTTTCGTCGTTGTAGGAACACAAACAACACCACTTTATAAATAATAAGTCTTGTAACACATAAAAATGAAGAGACCACGCTTGCACATAATAGAAACGATATTTTCGCGCACAGGAACACATGGCTACAAACAAACAAAAGCGATTGGGGAGATATTCGACAATCGAAATGTTCTCGACTATCGATATGAGCAATGGCAGTGCCACCAATACGTGATAAAGAAACTCCACTACAGAACACGAAAACAGTTTTCTAACTGAAATACAACCAGCGATATTTAACATTCTGTGTAAATGTGTATAATGATATTATAGGATGGCTGCTCTCATATTAAAAAATAATTAACGCACTTATAATTGACGTTCAATAAAAAATCATATACAGAATTGTTCAGAAAACAACAGACTATTCAATTATGAAATAAAAACAAAAATTTGATCTTTCTTTCAAATTTTGGCCTACCGTCTTACCATAAATTTAACTTTAAATTAAATGAAATATTTCATTGTTAGTTACTGACAAATAAAAATAATAAAAATCCCTCAATAATGATAAAAATATTTTACTAGACTATTTAACTCATACCCCAAATGGGATTCAATGACAAATCACGTTTCAGTGAATTTTCTTTTAAACAAACGGTAGTCGTGTTTACCTCGCTCTTTATCGAATTCTCTTTACCAGCTCCTGCTTTTGTGATAAAAATACCTCCTTTTTAATATTCTGATCAGGTCAGATCATTATTTTGCAGTGACTGACTCTCCAACATATACATTGAATGTAGCAAATAACGAACAGATTCTTTCGAACTACACATTCAACAATTGTGTGTTCAATAATTGTGTTTTTTTAATAATGATTTTACAGAATTGCTTACTAGAAAAATAAATTAATAACCTATAATATTGGTTATAATATACAGATTGATGTGTTTCATTTTTCTCTACTAGGGTGAATTCTTACAATATTGCGATCCTATTTGGCAATAAATAACATGATCAAGATGCAGTGAATAAACAAAAGAAACATAACCACACATTTCTGATTTTTTTCAAACATCGTCGTTTACATTAAATATATAAATATGTTAAAATACCGATAACTGTATTTAAATAATGATTTTTGAGTAAACAGCTTAATTTTATTTGTTGGATAATCCTAACAACTGCCACGCTGATTTACAAATCATCTACATAAATTCACTCGTGAATAGTACGCCATGTCAGGAGAGAACACCAGGAATGTCGAAATGAAAACCTGGGGCATTTATTTTTCCTTATCATACCATATATATATATATATATATATATATATATATAATATATATATATATCGATAATTCGGAAATCACTCGTGACATTACTTATGATGAAGATTTTCTTAAGAGTGATTTTAAAAATTGTCTTAACTTATTCTTGCCAAAATCTTAAAAGATTTGTATTAAACTTTGCTAGCAAATCTGAATAATTTTGTAATCTCATATATAAAAGTAAACTAAATTGTTATTGGAAATAAGAGCACTTATCTTTCTTATATTACAAATCGGATTTAACCTTATATTAAACAGAGTTATTAGCCAATATAATTTAAGAATGCCATATGACGTAATAATCAACTATATAAAATAACATGTTAAATTTATCATTTTGGTATCAACTTTTATGCGTGGAAGCAAAAAAAAGTTCCTGAAGTAAAATGTAATTTTTCTCGGTTTCAAGGAATATGAAAAGTGAATATTTATATTTAAACAAAAATAATCGAAAATAGTTAATGACAAGAATAGATTTATATACCTGTATATATAATAGTGCGATCAGGATTTTTAAACTGACCCAAACCTTCTGGTGGCACTATGGCCCTTGGGTCGACTCAGCCTCTAACGGAAAATGAGTACCAGACGCTTGTTCTGGGGGTAAAGGCGGCCGTCACGCAGGTCTGACAACCCGGTTGGCATCAAGTGCCGATTGTCCAGAAAAAGTGGGAGCCTTAACCTCCTACTTCCCCAAAGGCCTCCTGAGGCCTGTAGTGGATTACTTTACTTTATTATTGGTGGAGAATCTTCGTGGATATTCAAATTTAGAATTAATTTGAATTATGATGATCTTAACCCAATGGAGACACGTTTAAAGCGCCTTGCATGTTCACTGGGAACCCATTTATATCTCCTCACCGCTACTCCGGCTGCGCTGGACTTCAAATCAGAATACAAAATACACATACTGTGTTCTATCATTTATGTTTTCAGATATTTTGTTTACCCCTGAATTTCTTTTAGTATCTTGTACTTTTACGAATAGGAAAGGAATGTGCCTACTACTACCCTCTTTTGTGCATTGTAAAACTTATGTTGTGTTATTTTCAAGGCTGTGAAAGTTGACAAACATTTCAAAAACCATCTTTTGTAACAGTTCTCGGACATTGCCTTGAAAGTAAACATAAATCATTTGTTCAAACAAGACCGGAAAAAAATAACAAACGCAATATAATACTGTACATAATAAAAATAAATATATATAATATAAATAAGCATATACCTATACATTATAAAATCAGGAAAAGTTCTTCGTATATTCTCTAATTATCTTAGTTATATATCGACCTGTAATTATAAAATACTATAGATAAAAACTGGACAAAACTCACCTAGTATTTCTGTCATCAGTAACATGCACGGTTACGTTGTCACTGTATATTATTTCATCGTTCGACTCTTCGTTCCATGATAATTCACTACAATCACTGTCACATAACATTTCATTCACTACTACACTTAGTTTCTCAATAGCAATACGTTCTCTCCTATTTGCGGACATATTGCAAAAAAAAATTAATTTAGAACTATGGAGTTTAACAAATAAACACTGAATTTATATTCACTTATATTTTACCATCATAAATGCCTACAACTAAAGTCTACTATTCTATAAATAATAACTAAAATAAACTATACAATACTCTAGGCCTATTCATATTTACTTTACATAAGCAAACAACAAATTTTACTGATGGTGAACCGAAAATTTAAACCACTAAAAAAACCTAACTTCTTACAGTAGAGGTTATAACACAACAACGAGTGTAGGTCGTGGTGGAGCCGTTTGGACTTTCTACCTGTTCACGAGGGAGACTCGTTAAAAGTCTCCAATGGGTTAATGAAGGATTTCGGGCTGTAGGCTGTGGTCGTGAGGCTTGTAGTTCCCCGACGTTTCGCCAAAGACTGCGTCTGGCATCCTCAAGGGTTGTCTTGAGACTGGCAATTCTGTCCGCTGTCTGTCCTATTCATACGTTCACCGCGATGTGTTCGTAAGTTGTATCTGCCTTCTGATTGGTCAGCGTTAGGGACTTGCATTGCTCCAATGAGATTGCTGTTTGATGGTCTAGTCGACTGTACGTTATATCTGCCTTCTGATTGGTCAGCGGTAGGGACTTCCATTGTTCCACTGAGATTGCTGTTTGATAGTCTAGTCGACTGTACTTGTAGAGGTTTACTAAAGAAAGAAGATATAAAGACAGTATACAGGCCTACCAAGAAAATCAAGAACCTTCTCAGACCTATAAAGGATCAACTCCATCCTCATCAGATAGCAGGCATATACAGGATACCATGCAGTTGTGGAAAAGTGTATATAGGAACCACTAAACGCAGCATCGCTAACAGACTTAAGGAGCATGAAAGATACAGTCGTCTTAAACAAATGGATAAGTCGGCAGTAGCAGAACACTCTTTACTTGATGGCCACAGATTACAATACTAGAATACAGACATATTATCTAACTGCACACACTAGTTTACCCGTCTACAAGGAGAAGCCATCGAAATATTCAAACATAAAAACAGTTTCAATAGAAAAGAAGAATAATTAAAAGTCAACAAAGTATGGTACCGGTTCTAGAAAACGCAAAATGTAAACATCTACAAGTACAATCGACTAGACTATCAAACAGCAATCTCAGTGGAACAATGGAAGTCCCTACCGCTGACCAATCAGAAGGCAGATATAATATACAATCGACTAGACCATCAAACAGCAGGGAGTGAGGAGATTGAGAGCCAGTCAGAGAGAGTAAGTGAGTCTCAGCAGAGCAGCGTGTCAAAGTGAGTGGAGTGAGTAAGACGTAAGCGTAGTGTACCAGCTGAGAATACGTGACGTCAGAGTGTAGCGGTGAATTATTGATCGCTTCCAGTCGTATTGTGACTGTGACTTCAGTGCTTTCATATACGTGTCTGCTTGAAGTGGGTGTGGTCCTGCAGCGAAAATTTTAATAATAAGTGATTTTAATAGTGATTTTAGATGTTTTTAGTGAAAACATTTTTAAATTGAGCTAGTGCAAACCGTCTGTGCAAGTCTGTGGCTTAGCTGGAGTTGGCCAGCGGGACGTGACTGGTGCTGCATCAAAATTCAGGTTAGTGGACTCCCAATAGACCCGGCCTTGGGGTTGTCAGCAATTATTATTTTAAGAATTGTAACCTATCGGTTATTTTAGGTTTATACTGACTAAGCTTTTTGTGTTTGTTTTAAAACTTGTGATATCTTGTCAGCTGCAGTATTTTACTCAATTTATTCTAACCTGTTTCTATTTATTTATTTTAAAATTGGTGTTTTTAGGTTTTATATTGGTTTATTTGTGTCCTCTCTTGATTTTTTTTCGTGTATTGGTTTTTGAGTACACGTAATAGGTACTGCCGTTGCTGTCGTGGGAGGTGCTCACCCCTCTTTGTTTTTAAAGAGGCGGTTGTAGCTGATTTTAGGGGAAGACATGGCGAAGAGAATAATCCCAGATGACGAAGGATTTATTATACCCAATAAAACTGTTAAAGTGTCTCGAAATAACGAGCCTGATCCCCTTGCCACTTCGAACACTTATGACGTATTGCAAAATAATAATGATATAACAAATGAACCTAATGAAGATCAACAGATAAAGAAAACATTTTTTTTTCCTTCCCATCATAATACACCTGAAGGCAATTAACCATACTATATTGACTCAGCTTACGAAAATTATGAGGGGGGAATACATAGCAGAATACATTTCTAGTGGATTAAAGATCAAAGCTAGTACTAAAGAGGATTATGATAGATTGATATCCATACTTGACAAAGATTCTGTTGAATATTATACATACGACAACGACGGCAGAAAGTTTGCCAAATTCGTTCTAAGGGGTCTACCCCCCATATTTGATAACTTAACAATTTTGGCTGAATTGTCTAGGTTGGAAATTTCAGTGGTCCGGGTCCGCCAGTTATCTAAAAGTAATATTGATAATGTAACTAAGAAAAAAGAATGAATTCCATTACCGCTGTGGGTGGTGACCCTACCGAGGGCACAAGACGATGTAGACAAATTGAAAAAACTAACTGGTCTTTTGAATTTCAAAGTAAAAATTGAAGATTACAGGGGTCAACCAGGACTCCAACAATGCTTCAGATGTCAGAGATTTGGCCATAAGGCAAACTTCTGTCATCTGATAGCACGGTGCGTGAAGTGCACCGGTCTACACAATAGTCGCGAATGCAGGAAATCTTTGTCCGAACCAGCAAAGTGTGTAAATTGCGGTGAAGCACACCCTGCTAGCTACCGGGGCTGCAGAGTAGTTGAACAAGTTAGAGCAAAAAATAGTAGACCAACCAATATGCCTCGGGTTACAGTGAAACCGGCGGACCTCCCGCACTTACCCAAACGGGATGGGATTCCTGGAATGACCCCTGTAGCACAAAATAATATACCAAATGCTAAATTTAATATAAATCGAGTAGAAAACGATTTAAATGACTTTAAAGATATTTTTGAATGGATTCGTAAGGGAAACATAAAATGGTATATCCAGCAGATTAAATCTATTTTTGAAGATGTGAAAATTCAAACAGACACATTTGGGAGGGTCACCACATTATGTCTCGGTTTATTGCGAATTTTCGGGGTCGAAAATGGTTATTAAACCTTTAAAGATTGTTTCAATAAACATTAACGGCTTGACCCGCGAATATATATATTTACAAGAATACATTTTTAGAGATGAAATTGACATCACATTAGTACAAGAAAGACGAAAACCAGTGTGGTTCGGCTGGCGAATCCCGGTCTACAAAATTTATATCACGGATGGACCCAATCCGGCACATGGGGGTACGGCTGTGGTGGTTAGGTCCACATTATCACATTTGGAAGTTGTCCTCCCTCGACTTGAGAATCTAGAAGTCACTGCCATCACTCTAATGTTAGAAGATGAAGAGGTCCTGGTCTGCTCGGCGTATCAGCCTCCCAGCAAAAGAATAGTGTTAAACGATTTTGAAACCATCATAAGAATTAAAGAAAATTTTATAATTGGAACAGATTTAAATTCTAAGCATACCATTTGGAATTCGAGGCTGATATCGCCGAGGGGAAGAATTTTACAGGACCTGGCAGAGAGGGAGGACTTAGAAATTATTGGACCTGACACGCCGACCTATTTCCCAAGTACACTAGTGGGAAACCCCGATGTGCTGGATGTGTTCATGGTAAAAATAAATGTGGCGGTGGAGTCATTGGAAACTAGGGACGAATTGAATTCTGACCACTCCCCCATGGAATTAATTTTAAATTTTAACGTAGAAAAGACGCTTTTCAGATCCAGGGCCTCGGTTACTAATTGGGGTGGGTTCACAGAGAATATGAAAGATTGTATTTTCCCGGATAATCGCGGAAATGAATCAACTGAGGCTCTGGATCTGGAAATAGATATTTTAACTAATACAATTGTAAACAATTTTAGAGAAGTGACTACTGTAGATGTTAGTAGTCACACCACGGGGAATCTGCCGGAAGTGGATGCACTTGTCCGGCAGAAAAGAGTGGTCAGAAGACACTGGCAAAGATACCGTAGGAGAGAGGATAAGATTCTTTTAAATAATCTGACTAATCACATTCACGACATTTTAAGAAATTTTAAGATAAGGAAATTTAACGCAGATTTGGAACAGGCTGAGAGATCAAATAATATTTGGCCCATTTTGAAAAAAATTCAAAAGTAACGTAATTAATAATAAACCTATTCATGGACCAAATGGTCTAAAATATAAAGCCACTGACAAGGTAAATACTATTGCTGACTCCCTAGAGGATGGGTTTAGACCCCATCTCCAGGATCAATATGACGATGACTGAATAGATGGGGTGGAATCGGGACGGAGCGGATCTCTGAGAGAGCTCCCCTACAGAGGTTGCGGTTGGCCTCCCTCGCTGAGGTTAAGAAAATTATTAAGACGCTTCCTGAGAGAAAAGCTGTTGGTACAGATTATGTATCAAACGAGGTGATTCAGCACCTCCCATCTGGGATGGCGCGCTATTTAGTTACTATCTTTAATAGATGTTTAAATTTAAATTATTTTCCGTGTAAATGGAAAGAAGCAAAAATCATAACGTTACCTAAAGAAGGAAAAAATCCTATTTTTGTTTCTAATAGACGACCGATCAGTCTTCTAAGCAATCTTGGCTTATTTGAAAGAATTGTGCTGGGCACACTGATCGGTATGACTACTGATATGCGCGTCATCCCACAATAGCAATTCGGGTTCATGCCGGGTCGTTCCACAACACTGCAACTGGCAAGACTCACGGAATACATAACATCAGGTTTCAATTATAGAAAGAGCACAGTTGCAGTGTTCTTGGATGTCGAGAAAGCCTACGACACACCTGGAATGAAGGCCTGATATGGAAGATGGATTCAATGGGCTTTTCGGGTGGGATGGTGGGAATCATCTCGTCCTTTTTAACGGATAGGAGTTTCGTTGTCAGCGAGGGGACATCTAGGCCCAGCCGTCCACCCCTTTGGAAACCTCGGTCGTCCTGACCATACTCCCAAGTCCTAGTTCTAGTCCTCCCTATTCTATGTTCGCGTCCACGTTCAAGTTCACGGTCCTTACACCAACACCCCAGGGAGAGAGTGTTGGAGTTTGCAGTTCTGGGAATTGCTGAGCTACATAGTACATCAGGTCGCTCAATCCTGACGACCCCACAGTTGGTCCACGGGCTCCATGAGCCTAGCCGGGAGGACTGCTGTCGCAGATCCACCGACCATTCCCCTGTTCTGCCTCCAGGGACGTGTCCTGCAGCCGTTGTGAGACCGGCTAGGGCTACAAGCCCCGAGGGGGGTGCTACCTCTGATAGACGAACTATTTTGGCTGGAGTGCCTCAGGGATCCGTACTTTCACCATTGTTATATAATATTTATACCGCCGACGTACCTGGGAGGACACATACGTAACTAGCCCTGTATGCCGATGATATTGCGATATATAGTAAAGACAGATCCTTAATTAGGTGTAGTAGAAAGGTACAGAGATGCCTACGAGATATTGAGCGGTGAGCTGATAAATGGAGAATCAAAATTGGTAAAGAGAAAAATCAAGGAATAATTTTTCGCAACGAGCTAATATTAATGGTGCAGAAACACTAGAATATGACGGAACTCTAATCAGATATCAGCCCACTGTTCAGTATCTCGGGGTTATACTAGATCGTCGTCTCACTTGGGCTAAACATGTCGAGAAGATTCGAAATAACTTTCATAAACGTTTTTCACAACTCAAGCCCATATTGAGAGCCCACTCTCTGTCACCTGAATCACGTACGTTGGTATACAGGGCTTGTATACGCAGCCAAATGATATATGCATGTCCCGCATGGCTGACCTTATCAAAGGATAAGATAAACTTGCTCCAGGTTCTTCAGAACAAGTGTTTACGAAGTGCAGGAGAATATCAAATTAGGACGAGAATCACCAAAATTCATGAAGATTGACTTTCTTCAGGAAGTGATGACTAAATTGGCAACAAACTTATATTAAAAAGCGACTCTGAGCGAAAATGCTCTTATTAATAGCCAAGGGACATACAACGAAAAGGAACGGACGAAATATAAAATGCCAAAGTTCTATCTGGCCTAGAAAGTTAGATGTTCCTAGGCCTACCACAAAAGTATAAATAACTGATTGAACTTAACACTTCCTAAAGAAGAGATCAAGGTGATTACACCGGTATCCTGGAGAACCTGAAGCGAGCATACCTCAAGAATTGCCAGTCTCAAGACAACCTTTGAGCATGCCAGACGCAGTCTTTGGCGAAACGTCGGGGAACTACAAGCCTCACGACCACGGCCTACAGCCCGAAAACCTTCATCAAGATCATCATAGCAACTCCGGCCGTGAAAGTCTACGTGAATACATTAATTTTAATTATTTTCATCAAGCAACAATTTTCTTTTTATGAAGCATCTCCTGTATACTAACGTCCGACCCCTAAGAAGAGAATCAACAGCTCTACCGGAATTTACCAAAATTAATCCTCGTGCAATCCTAAACCTAACTAAAAAAAGGCACCACAGCCTAAATCTTTCATCACATATCACCATTCCTCCATACTCATCTCATCCATTTGGTTTCATTTCGTTCATCTGGGTGCACGAGGCATTTTCCGCAAGTGTACAAATTATAAAGCTCATCATTAATAACAAATCTAGACATCCATACCAACAAAAAGTTAGCATATTTCATAATTTAATTGTTAATATTACCCTTAAACAAAATAAATTATAACAAATAATTGCAATGCATTAAAAACATGGCAAAAAGTCATAGTTTCAAAAAACAAATCATAGAGAATCTTGTATATAGACAAAAAAAGAAAATATGATATACATAATATAACAAAACTCGAGAGAGAATCTGTTAATAATGAAACATGGATAACATTAACATACACAGGCAATAAACCACAAACCTAGCTTGAACTTTGAAAAAATAAATAAAAACATAAACATAGCTTACAAATCCGAAAAAAACAACTTAAACATAAAATGGCATAGAAAAATACAACAAATTTAATAACAAGGGAATTTATAAACTAACGTGTAAGTATTGTAATATGTTTTATATAGGCAGGACAAGTAGAAACTTTAACACAAGATACAAGGAACATCTCAAAGGGTTTATGTATGTGGGTGGTAAATCAAGCAATGCCAAACATATCATTAACGCCGCTTACCGAATGGACACAATAGAAAACACTCTAAAAATAGTTCACAGAGAAAAAATTCCAGAAAAGATAAATATATTGGATGACCTTGAAATTATAAAATAAAATAAATAGCATACGTCTACCACTCAATGAGAACACACCCCAGTTGAACAACCCATTATACGATATCGTTAAAAACAAGTCAGTTGCTACTAACAACACTTCAAGTTTAAAACGTCGTAAAAAAACTAGTAGCAAACACTCATCCTGCTGATGATGGAAGTTAACTTCCGAAAGGCCTCAAGATAACATTTTAATACAATATTTTATTACAGTTGAGGACGATGGCACCTGCCAATAGGTATATATTTTATTTTGTATTTTATGACTATTCACTTTAACGGAATTTGATATTAATTTTACTATTATTGATTCTACCAAGGTGACGAGAGTGTGTGGAAGTAGGAGGAGAACATTTTCAACATCTCCTGTCATAAGGTACGCAACTTATTTTCGCTATATTCTTGGTCATGCACGAACCAAGTGAAAGACGTAGGAAAAGAGCCGTGCAGTTGCTTTGTCGGGTGACGCGGAGTGAGGACTGAGCGGCCGCATGCGCTTTTCCCTATAGCCCGGCCGTAGGTCGGGAGATCCTCTCTGTATATACATATATATATATATATATATATATATTTATTTATTTATTTATTTATTTATTTATTTATTTATTTATTTATTTATTTATTTATTTATTTATTTATTTATTTACTTATTTATTTATTTATTTATTTACCCGGCTGACATAAGGTGCCGATTGTCTAGAAAAAGTGGGAGCCTTAACCTTCTACTACCCCAAGGGCCTCCGGGCCTGTTGTGGGATCACTTTACTTTACTTTATTTATTTATTTACTTATTTATTTATTATACCGGTATGTATGAACGTTCGACTGATGCTCAATGACAATGTTAACAAGTAAGGTGACTTCTATACGTAAGAATGACACAGGATAGTTATTTAAACTAAGACCAACGTAGCTCCCGTGAAGCAAGAAAAAATGACAAGATGGAACAAGAAAAATCGCGTACCTTATATTGTGAGGCGACATTCAATGGGTCATTATAATTAGCCTATACCTGAGAAAAAGTAAAAACAAGATTACTAAAAGCAGCAATGGGGATCTCCAAATTGTGAGTTAGCACCGGAAAAAATTCCTCGTGGAAGATCTACGCACAATGTTCCTGCTACCAGCTACTAAACAGGAAACTCCACTGAAGGAGATAAGACAAAAGGAGAGAAAATAATACCGGGCGATTTTTACGCAACAGATGCAATGATCAATCGAGACTGGACTGGACCAAACAACAAGATACGCAGTGCAGCAGCAAGACTGGCAGTGCATGGACATCACCAGAAACTCTGCAAAATTTCAAACTATCATGATCCGTCAATGGACTGCGTGTGTAAGCTCTTTGATAGACCGTGTGCAAGATACCATTTCGATGTATGTTTAAAGAGAACACAATCGTTGCTGGCATACAGAAAACACCAAATCTAATTCACATTTGTGCGCGCTTCTTCCTATTATTATTATTATTATTATTATAATTACGATTAGGAATCTTAAAACATTTTCCTCCTAAGCCCCATTTTATAAATATAAATAACTCACTGGCACTAGCGAACCAATGCTCAACAATCATCCCCTGTATAATCTACTTCCCCCAAATCATAGTTAATGTTATTCTCCTACCTCATTCATGGTCTACCACTGGGCGTTTTCCTTCTGGTTTTCCTACAAGAAGCTTCCATGCAAGTCTTTCATTTCCCATTCGTGCCACGTGTCCTTTCCATCGCAGTCTATGAGACTTAACTGTTCTCATTATATCTGGCTTCCTATAATGACCACCTCATGAAATTCATTGTTATGTAGTCTTCTCCATTCACCTGTCTCTTCATCTCCCTTTGGTCCAAAAATTTTCCTAAGAACTTTATTCTCAAATACTCGTAATCTCTTTTCCTCCCTTAAAGTAAGAGTCCATGTTTCGCATCCATATAAAATAACTGGAATATTAACTGTTTTATATACTTTCAGTTTAACGTTTTTTGAAAGTAGTTGGGAAGTCAAGAGACTCTGTAATGCATAATAGCACGCATTTCCAGAATTGAGCCTATGTTTAATTTCATTGTGCATCTCATTCCTGTTTGTGATTATTGTTCCTAGGTATTTGAATTCATTCACTTTCTCAAAATTTGCCTCATTTGCCATTAGCTGTCCATTTCCATTATATACTGAATTTCTACGTGTGACCATATATTTAGCTTTATTGATATTTACTTCCAGTCCCAATTTCTTAGTATTACTCAATAGTGTGTGCGTGTTGGCCTTTAGTATCTCCTGGCTATTGCCCAATAGTATTACGTCATCAGCACAAACTAACAGCTTATTAATACCATAGAGTTGTAGGCATGCTCTAGTACAAAATTAAATAGTAGAGGAGATAGTGCATATCCTAGCTTCAACCCATTGTGGATTTCAAAAGTATCCGAAAACTGTTTGCCTACACGCACCCTACCCTTTGTGTCATTTAGACACATTCGTATAAGTCTAACTTTTTAGCATTTTGTAAATATACAACCACAAATTTAGAATCAGTACGTGGATGACCTTCCTTCCTTCGTTCACTTTGTTTTATCACATTAATTCCTGTAAATAAATATTATGAGTAATAATACAATAATCCAAATCTAAACAAGCTAATCGTTCTTATCAACGGTCACTAGAAAAATAAAATAATAGTGATAACTTTATAAATCTGAAATCCAAGTAGGGTAAGCTCGGGTGAATAGGGACAAAATTATAAAAACTGTAATGTCAGTTATTATCGGTAACATGAACATCATTTATATTTCATGGTTTAATATAATCATGATTAACATTTTGTACCAGTTAAATGCTACACTGAGCAACAAAAAGAAACTTTTTTTTTTGTCTCAGAAAGAAAATTATGATTCTGATGGTTTTTTCTCCTGAATTCAAATATGATATCGGTTTTTCTCCATCACGCAAGTTTTCCGAGAGAGAGGCATTTATAATTTCAAACACTTTAATATTTTCAACATTCGTAACTACACAATATTCGAACTTTCAAACTCAACTAGAAAGTAAGTAATGACGATTTTCTGCTATATTTCGCCTGTGGAGCATCCCTCTTGATGGTTCAACAATAATCGGCCAGCATATTAGGATTCCATTTGTCTTAATATTTCTTTTCCATAGCTGAAACCATTTGACTTAGTTCATTTGGTTTTATTTTGCAATGGACAAATGGACGAAGAAACGTTTATTAAAAAATAATTATTTAAATCCATTAACTGGAACTGAAATAAAAAAAACTGTAGGCGATGGAAAAATTCCGAATACATATTTGAAAACACTATAAAAAGCTGCATTAAGTACAACTATTCGTAGGCATGAGACAAAAATCATGTTGACCAGTGTTTTTAATCAAATTCATAAGGAATTATTGACATTTATAATCCAAAACTGCAATTCCCTATTCATCCTAATATGTTAGGGTGTATAGGGACAAGAATTTTGGTTTAATCGGGACAGTTTTTAAATGACTTCCTTTGTTAAATATTTCTGAGACTTTGAAATACACATTTATATCATAATTTTCATAAGTAATGCCACGAGTGATTTCCAAATTATCGATAAATTTGGAAATCAAGAGTGGCATTTGTTAGGACTATTGAACGAATAAAATTAAGTTGTTTACTCACAAATCATTATTTAACTATAGTTATATTAAAATATGCATATATTTAATGTAAACGGCGATGTTTTAAAACAAATGAGAAACGATTGGCACGCTTTATTTGTTTCTTTTGTTCATAACTGCAACCAGATCATAATATAATTTATTGCCAAAGGATCGTAATGTTGTAAGAATGCACTCTAGTGGAGAAATTTATAACCAACGTTATAGGTATTCCTGATTAATTTCTGATGTCCAATGATGTAAATATGTCAAGCATACTTTTCTGCAACGTCATTTCCTGGAAAATAATTCGTTTAAGAAAGTGCAAACAGTGTTTTTTTTTGTGGTATAATCAATTGTTACAAATGTTTTTATATTTTATATTATCTGCTGACATTCATGCACTATAGCAGTATTTCTTAGAGAGTCAGTCACTGCAAAATAATGTTAAAACCTATTCAGAATCTTAAAAAGGAGGTGCTTTCTTTATTTTCATAAACTTTAGTTGGTAAATTCTAGGCGGAACACGACTGCGAATGGTTGTAAATAAAAAATCATTGAAATGTGATTGGTCATTGACTCCTATTTGGGGCATGAGTTAAATAGTCTCTATAAACTATCACAGAATAAGATTTATTTCTTTAGGCCTATAAATATATTTTTCTTCTCTCAGCTCCAATACTTCTCATGATAACATTCACGTCCTTTCCTATGACACCTGATGCATTCTCCCAGTTTTAATGAAATGTGATTACAATATTTTATGAACAAATCCAACACATTGTGTTATTCTGTTCCACCTCTCCAATATCACCATTATCGTTTCTACTTCTTACTCAGATTCTGACGACGCGACGATAAATTTTTGCTTATTGAATTTTTCTCCGCGAATCAAAAAGCTGCCTTTCTTACGTTGATAAAATCTAATTCAAATCCTGATGCAGACAATGGAAGATTGTCCGCCGCTGTGGTCTGGATGTAGCGTGCTGCCTTGTCACGCAGCGGGGACAGAGTTCGATCCTCGGTCGGGACAAATTTCCCGGTTGAGGTATTTTCGGGGTATTTCCTCTTCTTAAAGTCAAATGTCAGGAAACTTTGAGAAACCAAACTGTTCCCGAACACTATCTGGCCATCGTTATTATCACTATCATACTCGTCCAATTTAGATTAAGTTTAGGATTAAGGTCTCTCCTGGCGCATCATTACCATTATCATATATATCATATGGACAACGTAACCCCGCCTTCCAGGCGCCACAACCTCACAAGTAGGTTACAAGTAAGCCAGTGCCAGGAGAGAATACCAGATATGTCATAATGACAACGTGGTATCTTTGATAAAAACAATTGAAGAATTCTTTGTACCAGCTTTTTTTTAGCGGATCGTCACTCCCAGTGTTACGGTGACGTTAAAGACACGAGCGATGTACCACAAATAGATCTGCCGCTTGATACAATCATCTCCCCTGACAGAATGCTCTAACATTAACTTCTGTTCAACTATGTTTAGAATTACAAATCGGCAATGCAATGATTACAAATAAATTAGTGAAATACACTGTCCCTATTCAGCCGAAAAATATTGTCCCTACTTACCCGAAATTCAGCGTTTCAATTTTCATATGTTGGCAAAACTTAACCCGTTGTACCACTAATGAGAATTATCACAAACTCTTTGGTGATAAATACTTAATAGTTTAGCAAAACTTAATTCGTATTAAGACCATTCGTTAATAAGAGACACCCATAATAATAAACGAAAATATTAAATGTACGAAGCTATTATTCCACTTGCCTGGAACACCAATTACACTGAGCAACAGAAAAGAAACTCAGAAAGAAAAAAAATGTGTGATTCTGATAGTATTTATTCTCCTGAATTCAAATATGATATCAGTTTTTCTCCATCACGCAAGGTTTCCGAGAGACGGGAATTTATAATTAAGCAATTCCATATGTGACTGATTGACATTTAAAATACACTTTTGCTGCAAAATGCTTGCATAAATATTACAATTGGTTGAAATTAACGTGTTATATAGTGATATGATAGAAAAAAGTGTCTGATTATGACTGTACATAAATATACAATTTCTGAAGAAAAACAGTATTATTTAGCCTATTATCTATCAAAGTATGTGTGACTGACTGACATAAATGGTAACTCATCATGCAGCTTACCATGTTCATCTACATCATTCTCTGAAATGTGATTCTTAATTCAATTTTCCAAAATACTGTTTGGAGGGCACATTTCAAGTTACATTTTAAATAAGAATTAGACCTAAATCACAATTAATACCGAAGTTATGACCTAATATGTGATGTGTGACTACTGACATTATTCTGTGACTGACTGACATATATGAATTTCATTTAGAATTTCAAAATGCAAATATTACACAATTGTAACAAAATACTATGAAAGTAGATAAACAGCTTCAGTAACAGAGTTTAATAAAGAACTGCAAAAACTGTATCAATTCTACGAAAATTGCTAATTTAATTCTGCTGTAAAATAAATATTAACTTAAATCAATAATGTAATTAAATTGACTCGCTTGCCATGTACCATTTTAAATTATAAAAATAACGAAACTATTAAACACATAATAACAAAGTGTCTTCTCAATTGTTAAATATACCTAATACAATTGTATGCATATGTATATATATACATAGTAACTGATTACAATTTATTCCGGTGCCATAGCCGAATGGTTAAGGCAAGAAGCCTTGGCGCAGAGCTATGTGACTTGCGCTGGTTCGAGTCCCCATGGAGGAAGACATTTTCTCTTGGAATTTCGGCCAGTATGGGACTGGTGCCCACCCAGCATCGTGAGGTATTTGGGTAGCTACAATAAGTAACGACTACAGGTGATAAGACCAATTATAACGGCTGGGTGATCCGACATGCTGACCACATGCCACCCCTACACTGGCTTATGATCGTCTACCTCTGTAATTAACATATGTGAACGTGAGGCCAGCAGCCGGTTGGTAGACCAAGGGCCTTCTGGGCCTGTCGCGCTTGGAGTGGAGTTTATTACAGTTTACCTGATGCAAGATTTTATATTTTTGATCACTAGATTCAACCACTGAAATAAAAAATCTAATCCCCCCAATGTATACACATTTTAATAAGTTAGTTATTTATCAGAGTGCATGTACTTTCAAAACAAATTATCGTAAATCGCATTAGTAAGCTCTAGTAAGTAAACAATTGCTGACATATTGAATTCTACTTTTAAACAACCATAAAAGCATAACTCCAATTAGTCCGAGTTCTGATGTCTCACATCAAAACATCTATATATATATACGAGATCGCTTATACAAACATTCCTCACTCTAGTCTTCGCCGTAACTTGACCTGACTTGACGCATTAATAAATATAATGTTTCCTGTCACGCATGAAGTCCCACGCTGTAACTGAATGGTTTGAATCAATGTCTCAATAGAGAGCACTGATTCGAGCCCCATGAGAGAAGAAATTTTCTCATGGAATTTCAGCCACAATGGGATTGGTGCCCACCCAGAATCATGAAGAATTTGGGCAGCTACAATATTTAGAGGTTTGGTCGATAAAACCAGCCATAACGGCTGGAATATCCAACATGCTGACCACATGTCACGCTATATGTTGGTTAGATGATTGTCCACCTCTGTGATTGATATACTTGGATGTGAGATTAGCAGCCAAGGGCTTTCTAGGCTTGTCACACCATTCAGTTTTTTTAACACACGAACTTACGAATTTGTTGCGCTGATTGTTTGACAGTTGTGCATACTCTATAACATACGGGTCCAACACTTTCACGTTATATACGCAATGAGTCTGTGATAGATGCAACATATTCAAATTATTTTTCTAAAAAATGCTTTCCTTCTTCTATATCAATTTTTACTCCAGTTATTTGGTTGGTTTTACAGCTCACATCACATAATTCTGCATAATTTTGTATCTTCCCTCCCGATTTTTCATATATCTGTGCCATCCGTTTTACTTGGCCGCCAATCGCATTTATAGCCCACTTTCCATGGTACGATTGTAAGAAGTTCCATTTTATGTCAAAATCCAAATATGCGAGTAAGCAGTGTCACATTGCTAAATGTGTAGGCCTGTTTCTATTACCTGCTGCTTCAACTGAAAACTTTTATCACCTCAAGTTTTGGAACAAATCACTATAGTTAAAAAAAACACTTTTCTATAGCAACCACACTTGCTTTGTGTCACATAACCTGACACTACAACAAAGTATTTCTTCTGAACTTATGTCACCTTCCATCTAAACTAGGTAATAGCAGTTAATATTGAGATAGGCTCTATGCTAATTTTTCCAATGAACTTCCTGGATCTTATTTTGTTCTTTGTAGGTATAATTTTCTGAGAATTCAACAAGTATGACTGCAACCTTTTTCCTGAATATATTTAAATGCTTTCGCTAACTGTCTTTTAGCTCAATTTGACACAGAAAAAGGGACAGTAATTATTTTATGGAACAGCTGAGCCGAACAGTCTACCAGATATTCTAAACCATGTTTATGTTAATCCTCAGCGGAGTTCAGCAAGCAGCTGACTGCACCATGCGTATTAGCATATCTATGATAGAACAAAAGTCAGCCAGTCACGGGACACTAGCGGGAAAAATAATGACTTTACAAGAAACTGTCTTCAATACTTTCTTGTAAGTTGTGAACCGATTACGTAGAATCCAAGTGGAAATTTTATTCCATCAATTATTATGTTGTGTAGAGTAATTTTTATACGTTTTCCGTGACTGACTGACCATAGCTTGCAGTTAACAATTATAGTACACATTTAAGGTATATAGATCATTAGAATGCAATTAGTATTATTACATTTACGACTAGGAAGGACCAAAGGATGGTTTAACAAAAGAGTTTGTAAAATAAAATGAATTAATACGACCAAATCATTAAACAACAAATTGGTAAAATTTTGCGTGTTTTTCCAGGTTTGGAATATTACAAGTTCTACCACTAATATTAGATTAGAATAATACACTTTTGGAACATTATCTTATAGAATCAGAAAATTTGATCCTTAAAGATATAGGCCTATATTACGCGAGAAAAAATATTCCTGCGTCAATTTCAAAATTTTCACCTCGGTATGACATTTTCATGGAATCGCTCAATTTTAGACACTTTAATATTTTCTACATTCGCAACTACATGATATTCGAACATTCGAACTCACCTAGAAAGTATGAAATGACGATTTTCTGCTGTATTTCGCCTGTGGAGCATCCCTCTTGATGGTCCAACAATAATCGGTCAGCATATTGGAATTCCATTTGCCTTGATATATCTTTTCCATAGCTGAAACCATTTGAGTTAGCTCATTTGGTTTTATTTAGTATTGGGCAAATGGACGAAAAAAAGTTTATTAAAAAATAATTATTTAAATCCATTAATTGAAATTGAAATAAAAAACTGTGGGTGGTGGAGAAATTCCGAATACATAATTGAAAACACGATAAAAATCTGCATTAAGTACAACTATTGGTACTTATGAGACAAAAATAATGTTGACCAGTGTTATTTGTTGTAAAAAATTCAGATAACCAAAGGAGAACAAAACTGTCACAACTGGTTTTGATACATGAAGTACAGGGTTTAATCGACAGATGCCAGGACTTTTGCTGGGAGTCATAGATTTCAGTTGAAAGAGCAAAATTTAATAATGTCCCTATTCACCAAGTATCCCGATTCAGCCGAGTTTACAATGTTACAAATTCTGAAAATTTAGTTACCGGTAAGCGAAAAGTAAATAAAATAAAAGATGATTCATGGTACTCGCAATCGAAATTCAAGATTACATAAATAATGTAAATTCGCCTCCATCTGCGAAAACAATGAATGGTGCTTGTGTTCTTACTTTACAATTTACTATATTAAGATTTTTGTAGCGAGTTTTTAGTACTTTAAACTGTTCATTTTTATTTTACGCTTCAATACCTGCTTATTTTCGTAACTATTCTAGTCTAAAATAGAGTTATTTTGCAATAGCAATACATCAATGGTATTCCAGAACTTCATACAACTAACTAACTAACTCTCTCACTGGTACTATCGAACCTGTAGGTTCATGGCCAGCCGGACATCAGCTCTTCATATATCCCTTTCCGGAGCTAATGTTTTCCAATCATCCCCTGTATAATCTACTTCCCTCAAATCATGGTTAATGTTATTCTCTCACCTCGTTCTTGGTCTACAACTGGGCGTTTTCCCTCCGATTTTCTTACAAAAAGTTTACATGCAACTTTTTCTTTCCCCATTCATACCACATGTCATGCCCATCCCAGTCTACGAGACTTAATTTTTCTTATTACGTTTGGCTTCCTACAAAGACCATGTAACTCAATTGTATGTAGCCCTTTCCCATTCTCCTGTCGGTTCATCTCTCTTTGATCCAAACATTTTCTTAAGTACTTTATTCTCAAATGCTCGTAATCTCCTTTCCTCCCTTAAAGTAAGAGTCCATGTTTAACGTCCGTATAATATAACTTGGAGAATAACAGTTTTATATATTTTCAGTTTAACGTTTTTTGAAAAGAGTTGGGACGACAAGAGTCCCTGTAGTAAATAAGAGCGTGCATTTCCAGAATTGAGCCTCTATTTAATTTCTTGTGCATCTTATTCCTATTAGTAATTATTGTTCCTAGGAATTTGAATTCTCCAAAACTGTAGATATAGTCCCTAACATTAATTGAAATAGCATGGCCACAACAATCTCTAATCGAACTGGCAAGTTAACTACATTTGAAATAAATTGTACTGCTGTTTTGATACATGTTTTTTTTTTTAAATTCTGATGACATAGCATATCAAACCTACGTTCTACTTTATCTCTATAAAAATAAATTTTACTGTATTTTAGGTAATTTTCAAGAATCAAAGCCACAAGTAAGAAACCATTGTATTTTGTTTCTTTGTATGTTAACCAATGTATTGTTGCTCTAAGCTATGATACGGATTGCGAGGAAATCGATGCATGATTTGATGCTGTGTATAATGACGTAAGAACTCTTAGTTCACCAATTTGCCACTTTGCAACATCGTATTTACGCACGTACTTTCACTGTGATGTTAATTTTTTACCTTGTATTCTACTGCATACAATAATAAATCTATGTTACTGCGTTCCAATTTTCAAGAATCAGGAGCACAAGAAGAAACTATAGAATTTCTTCTTCTTCTTCCTTCCAAGTATTAGGCCAAGGCCTGTTACGATCCTATAGAATTTTTTTCCCTCCAGCGTTTCATAGGACGGCCCAGTGATCTTCATCCTCTTGGTATATAATTATAAACAGCTTTGGGGATCCGATTTGAACAACTATAGAATTTAATTTTTTTTAAATATGTTAATTTCCTCTCATTATGATATTTTGAGTCCACCGCTGTGGTCTCGAGGTAGCGTGCTGCCTTGTCACCCAGCGGGCCCGGGTTCGATCCCCGATCGGGGCAGTTTTTCTGGGTGAGGTTTTTATCGGGGTTTTTCCTCACCTGTAAGACAAATGTCAGGAAAACTTTAAGGCCCAAACGGTCCCCGAAATCATATGGCCATCATCCTTATCATTATCATCCTTACCATTATCATCATCATCCTTCACCGGTGTGGAAAGCAACGGGAAGCTACCACACCTACAAAATTCCCTAGTAAAGCTGCAAGCATAGCATGAAAATGCTATGATTGGAGTGAAGGACCTGCCTTCGGGCAGAGTTACTATGGATGGATGATATTTTGTTGACTTTTATTTAATGATACATACACGTTACTCAAAGTATTTAATTTTAATCAAATTATAGATATAGGCTAAGTTTCAGTAAACTAAACATCTTACCGGAGGTGGGGCCTATATTGTCCAATGCAACTCAAAAATAAAATTTGTGGACATGTCTTACGTTCCTAAGGTAAAAACCTGAGTTATAGTTACGTAGAGTTTTATTTAACGACGACATGTAAAAGCTAAGATATTAGTCCAAGGTCTGGTTTACACGTAACGTTTTGTCGTCAGTCTTGAATGATCATGCCAAGTTTGTCAAACAAAACGTTGCATGTGTACGGCAAATTGTCCAATGCAACTGAATGAGGTTTCACAAACTCGCAGAAGACTGATAGACTGGAGCTTTGTGTACAAGAGTGAGTACAAATTTGAATAGTGTGCAATTCAATATAACTTGATTTAATTTTTATTGATTTTATGGGCTTATTTGAAAATAGGCCGCACGATTTTTGTATCAGTCTTATTTGATCATGCAAGACTGACGACAAAACGTTACGTGTAGACCAGACTTAAGATCCTGAAGTAATCGACCTTCAATCATCGAGTTTCCTAATAAAATTAGCATTTTATATAAAATAATATATCATTAAACCAAACGTGATAGGGTTGCCATTCCATATCCCTGCATAGCTATTTTAATTAATATTTATTTATTTTTATAATTATTGGTAAGTAGTTTCTAAAAAAATATATTCAACCAAGAGTAAAATATAGAAATAAAATTCCGAAATAAGTTTGCCTACACTTTTCCAAGCAATAATTATAATTAAAGGTAACAGGTACAAATAGGTAAGCTTGTTTTAGTAATTTACTCTCATCGAGTTTCCACATATAATTATAGAAAAAATGTTGATAATATTACAAACACGATGACATAGGGTTGCCTTAGTAAAAGTCAGCAAGTCTTACGGTTCTTGGGATTTAAAGTTTCTAGAAATATATAGGGACCTAATATATATTAATTAATAGCATTACATCTAATATAGAAAAATGAATGATTGTTTTGATGATCTTGAAGAAGATTTTCGGGCTGTAGGTGATGCTTGTAGTTCCCCGACGTTTCGCCAGAGACTGCGTCTGACATCCTCAAGGGTTAACCCTTGAGGATGTCAGACGCAGTCTCTGGCGAAACGTCGGGGAACTACAAGCCTCACGACCACGGCCTACAGCCCGAAAATCTTCTTCAAGATCATCATAGCAACTCCGGCCGTGAAAGTCTAAGTGAATACATGAATGATTGTTTGTTTGTTTGTTTGTTCGTACTTTATGCGCGGCCATACCGTTGATCCGATTGTGATGGGACTTGTTTGCAAAATGTTCAGGAGATTCCCGGGATGAACACAGGCTATAAGAGAGTTGTGATACTCAACTCCTACACTCTTTAAAATCGCCCTTTGTAGTGGAAAACGTGAAAAAAACGAGCTTTTTGGACACTTAAATGGCTTACGCTGCCTAACCCATAACAAATACACAAAATTAATGTACATAGAAAGTAGTAGGCCTATATAAATAGCCGGTTCGGCGCACCCCCACTTTTCAATTTCAATACATTTACATCCAAAATCATATGAAAATAAAATAAAATAGGTCGAAGATCAGACAATTTTAACGCCTTGTTCTTCTAAAAAAATACATAATATAAGCGTGAAATAAGCAAAAAAACATACTTAAGTAAAAAAAATAATAAAATACGTGGAAAATCAGACAATTTCAAGACCTGGTTCATTAATAAATTTAGTATGTTCTTGAAGTTTTCTATTAAATTTTATGGGACGTCTGCCAGACCCCCATTAAAATCTTCCAAATTTTTAATATTTTTAATAGGAACATTCTTATAAATTATATAGTATCTTCAAACTCTAACAACTTAACTTAGCAATATCTTTTCCTTTAAACCATGGATTATTATCTTCATCGAGTATGATCATAACTTCTTTATTATTAAAATTTAATTTATTATTATTTATATCTATTGTATTAGTCATTGTTTTTTATATTTATTTTAAATATAATTATAAAAATTCAAAAAGTTTAATTTCTATTAAAATCACAAAGTGTAATGCCAATAAAATATGTATTATATTTATATCGTATTTTATATATTCTTTAGAATCATCGTAATCTAAAATATTACAAATACATTTTACTTTAGACTGAGGATTTTTATCTTTTCAAAGTCTAAGTAAAGTTATTTCATATACTGTAATAGAACATTCAACAAACATTGTAACCACACATCCGATTACGTATTATTTTCCTTTTTAATGTTTCAGAACTTCCGTTTTTACTCAACATACACATAGCTTATCCCTAAAGACATTGTATTGATTAAAAGGTTACACTTTGATTAAACTGTTACACTTTGGTTAAACGATTACAACTTCCGGTTACAGAAATGAAAGAAAGAGATAGAGAAAATATCGTATGTGTTGACTACTACAAGGAGATATTAATCACACACCACAAATCATATGAAAATGTCGTATGTGTTGCCTACTACAAGGAGATATTAAACACCCACCACAAATCGTATGAAAGTAAAATGAAATAGATAAAAAAACAAGACAATTTAAATAACAAAAAAAATAAATATATGAAAATAAAGTAGATAAAAGATTTAAAAATAATGCAGATTTAAAAATAAGCAAAGATTATTCAGATATATAAAAATCAAATTCATGTAAAGCTTCTTCAATATATTTAATAGCTATTTTTTTATTTTTTTTCTTCTTTGTTAATAATATTTATTGAACGTTGTAAATATGTGCTAATTACATGCTCAATTTCTGGACAATCTTCTTCATATGTTTTTAATAAGTCTGTAAGTTTATCACTTATTTTTAGCAAATTATAAACTTTATCATTTTCTTCCATTAATATTCTAGCATCCTCTAAGGATTCCATTTATTAATAAACATTTTTTATAAACACACTAATTTTATATCATAGTAAGGATACTTATCTCCAACCGATCCATTATATAATAATACGTATTCACCTCTATTGATATTTTTATACCTTTATCTGATAATTTTCCGTATATTTTAGGAAGATAGAATTCTCTTTCTTCATCGATTTCTAAAGTTCCTATAATTGTAGCTCCATATGTTTTTATTTCAATTTTTTCAACGATATCAGTTTATATTTTCCAGGTTCTATATCACTAAATTTATAAGTCTTTGGTAACGATCCGATTCTGTTGAATGCTTCCATTTATTGGAAAACATTTTTTATAAACATTTTTAATTAATTTATATAAGACCGTAAGCTCTAGTATTCATTCCATCGTCTAAAATATACATTTTATGATCATATGGACTTAGAGCTATTTTATATACTTCAATAGTTGAAATGGCATGCTTATTTGATCTAATGAGATTATTAACTCTATATTGTTTTTCTCCATTAAACAAACAATTGTAATCTTCAAATTTAATGGTTTTGTCAACAACACATTTTTTGTACCTTTTGATTTTTTAATTTCCTTTTCTTCAAGTTTTATAGCATACATTTTACTTCTTAATCCTATAAATTCTTTCATTATTTTACCACAGTTTTCATCTTTCATTTTCCCTAAAACTTTCTTATTTTTCTTTGGCATCCAATGATCTTTAGGAAAATCACTTGTATCAAAATGTTCAACCATAGCTTCCATATCTCTATAAAAGTCGTTTGTTTTTATGTTGTAAATAAACGAGTCGGTAACAAACTGCTATTTTGTCTCCATATTTCTTCTTCATTACATTATAATGGAAATCATACATAAAATATTTGCATAAATCTAGAAAGCACATTCCAACATATATAGGTTTACTAAATTTTAACTTCTCTTTACCCATATGCAATGCTACCATTTTCTCTGTAAATATTGTTCTATCCTTGAAAGTAGGCTTTGTAATTTCCTTTTCAATTTTAATATAATCATTCAATACTTTTATATTACATCTTTTACGAATCGATTCCATCGTCTTACCATGTTACGCTTATGGTAGCTTATTTTAGGGCATAAAGGACCTTTGGAACATGGAATACTTGTGACGGTAAGATAGCGTGAATTACCTACGGATTAGATCCAACCGAGCGGTATGCCTGATGACTTTATTAGCTGAGGGTAGTCCAGATAATTAAATAAATAAATAATTAAATAAACATCTATATTTAAAACTATAAGAACAAAATATATAATTACAGATAAATAATTTAGCCTAACTTATTCTATTGCACATCTTGCTTGTAGAGAAAAGAGAGGTTATACTACAGTATGTTGAATCCGCGCCCCATGACTCGACTTAATCAAACCCTATTTCGATACTTATATTATTTCATAACTACTATCCTAAAGACCCAACCTCCTATTAAGAATAAACATGTGCAGACCCACCAGAGCAGCTACTGCTTCCACTGACTACATCTTCATCCTTCTGTCCATCCACACTACGCCTTTTATTTTTCTCTCTGAAAACTAGCTGTAAAATCTGTTCAGCCCCTTCGTTCTCCCCCTTTCTCTTCAAGCATGGTAAGTTCATGACCCTAAACGGTCTTGTTTCGGTCTTTTGGAATGTGAAAAAACTGACTTTCTCAGCCTTAGGCTACATGTCCGAACCTTCTCCCTTCTAACTGTATGGTGTTTGATAGAGATGTGATTTTAGACCTTTATTGCCAAAGGCAAATCTGATTACCGAGTAGTGTTTTTCCCCGTTTCGAATATAGTTTGACATTCTTTCTACATCCTGTTACTGTATTAATAAGGATTCCAACTAATATTTCCTATAATATGAAAACTATAATATGAAAACTATAATATTAAGACTATTTAAAATAATTAATTAAAAATATCTAGTCCTAGTTATCCTACTTATAACATACCAAAAACACTATTATTCATCAATTTGAAGAAATCCTTTTCAAAATCATTAGTAGCCTTAGTTCGCATTTCATATTTATATCAATGTAAGACTTTAGCCAATTAGATTGTTTAAATTCTAAGATTCTATGTATTTTCTTTATTTTTATTTCCAAGCTAAGATATATTTGTACATTTTTATAATGTAATACATAATTCTTCTTTTCTTTTAAGGTTAATAATAATTTTTTTACTCTTTGTTTTCTTAAATTGTATTTTGATAAAAACTTTACCATTCCGAATTGACTTTTAATTGTTCAGGAGCAAATGGATATTCATCATGTTGTTTATGAAATTCGTGAGGATATTCTAAATCTACTTCCAAAATGTATCCAGTTTTTTAATATTTTGAAATGTTACATACATTGAAAAATATTTGTATTTGTAATCCATTTAAAATCATGTGTTGGTAATTCTTCTACCATAGCTCTTCCATATAAATTATTCATATCTAAATATGCTAAGTAATTACTTTCCTTATCTTTATCATATTTTTCCATATATTTATTATTTGCTTTTACATATCTCTTGGTAACTTGATTAATTCCACCCCTTATTCCTTTTTCTATCATTAATATCATATCATAATCTTTTATTATTTCCAAATTTACTTCAGTATGTATTAACATAGCATCCCAAGATAATCCAGGAGCTGTATAATAATAAGAAGGATCCAATTTATAAAATTTCATACAAACGTCTCTAAAATTTTCAAATATATCAGCAAGTAAAAGTGTATCAATTTTAACACACAAGTCGTGAAATTCTCCTATGTTTGTAATATTGAATTCCTTCCATAAAGGGGGCACAAATTCATATTCTTCATTGTCTATTTCTGAATTGTTTAATAAACTATAAAATGATTCTTTAGGAGGAATAGTTTTTACCTTAAATCTCTCAAATGAATCAATGTAATCATAACAATAAGAAAGTTTTCTAGTAATGAACTCTATCTTATCTTTAGGAAAATGATTTTCCAAGTGTGGGAAATGTTTGAAGGTTTTTGCTAATCCATCAACCGAAGAAGACATAACAGCAAGTGCATCTAGAAATCTCACCTTATACATGATTGGTTTCATAAAAGTTTCATCACCATTTTTAACTTCATATTCATCAACATTAATTTTAAAAGAGAAAGAAATATAATTTTGATTTGTTATTGGAATTACTTTTAAACCTCCTTCTCTATCTGCTAAAGTTTCAATGAATAGATGAGCATCATATTTTTTTAGATTATGAAAGAATATAGGTACAAACTTTGGTAATTGATAGTTTAATATTTCATTCATTATATGCAGCTCCATTATATTTTCCTCTGAGATGATTATGATCTTTTACTATAATATCATCTTCTTTAAATTCTTTTTTTACAAATATGGCAAACTGATGCACTTTTAAAATTATGTAAATATTCACTTGATAAATTCATATGATGGTAATTATTATTAATATATTTATATATTTTATGAGTTTCTTCTATCATCTTATCAACAAACACTTTTTCGGCATTTTCACCCCTATAAACTATTGGTTTAGATTCATTATTTTCATATGCATAAGTTTAATAATAACTAAATCCACAGGGTATATGTTTTTGATATTCATTTCTATAACTGTCTTCATGATTTGGTTCACATGAATCTACTTTTGATAAGATTGATTCAAAATCAGCATATATTGCAAAAGATACCTTTAATTTCTTATTATAATTTTTAAATGCAATATATTTCTCAACAGGAAATTCGACTCTTAAAGCTTCATTATTATTACAATAGAAGCAATGCTTTTCTAATAAATATTTACTTCCAAAATATCTTAAACATCTTCTACAGTGATATTTTTTTTATCGCTTTGAAACTTGACTAGACAACAATGTATCTATATCCTTAATCCAACAATAATGATCATTTTTCTCATCTTTTACATATAATAGATCAATAATAGTTTCGCTTTTAAATTTAGATATCTGTAGAGGATATATTTTTAATTTATCATCAAAACTAAACATTAATACTTAAATTATACCTCTGGATATTCATCATCTCCAAATTCATTTTATATTTTTTATATTTAGCTACTCTTTCTTGATCTCTTTCAACTGGATGTAAAGCAGCTAAAATACTCCATAGAAAGCATTTTTTATCATTATTTCTTATATTAATAACTGCTTTCTTATTTTTAATTTCTTTAGGTAAATCAATATAACTAGATCCTTTTAAAGGTTTATATTTATTAATATAGAAATCACAATAATTATTGTTTTAAGGCCCAACCCGAAGTTGGACTCAAAAATATTAGTATTTTTAATTTCACCCTTAATTTCAGAAAGGATTGATTTTATATTTGTAGAAATCATGATAGATTTCATATCAGATAGTGCATATAAATCTGTTTCTTCCGAATAGTCTTCAATCTTTTTCTCAATCTCACATTTTATAACTTGCTTAATTTTTATTGCTCTGTATTTATATATTTGTTTCTAAACAAATTCTTTAAATATCGATTCACAATAGTCTAAAAATAATCAAACATTTTTATATGTTTTATTATTTATTCTATCAGCCAACAATCGTTTTTTATGAGATGTTTCTATAATTTCATATGGTTTTATTTCTTTGTATAAGTGACTCAAATTCGCCACAATTTTAATTTTCTTTTCTTTTTTTTTGGTTTAAATTTATTTTTATTTTTATCATATTTTAGATTAAAAGATTCAAATACTTTTTTATATTTTCTTCTTTATTAGGATATGTAATAAATCGCTTTTCTTTCTTTTTAAGACCAAGAGATCAACAAGTTCAGACTTGGTGATCCATTTAAATTGTTTGATATTTAATCGTTTCGCTTGACTTCTAAGAACATTGAAAAATATCCCACTCAGAAAATCTTCCATTTATTAGAAAAACAAATTTAGAAATATTTTTTTTTAATTATAAATGTTTTCATATAAATATTTTTTAAAAAATTACAAATGTTTCCTTTTAATAAGATCTTTTAAATAATATTTATAAAGTTCTTTATCAAAATATAACATTTAATTCGTTGTTTGCTAAAATAATTATTCATACACTTTTTACATATATTTCCTTGACTAAATTCGTTTTTATCCTTATCTTCCATACATTTAGAGCATTTTTTTTATTAATCTCTAATTTATTCCTATTTTTATGAGTACAAGGTCTACAAATATTGTTCTTAATAATTGGTTTATCATGTACCATTTTATGATTGAATTGATAAAGAGGTTTTAATTTTTCACATTCAACACAAGTATTAAATTTCTCTGGATAATTAATTATTTTATTACAAGGACCACAATATGATGTTTTTTTATTAATTTCTTAAGAAGCTGACAAGAAGCACAAGTCTTCATTTATATATAAATATTTTTTATAAATGGAGTATTGTGAAATACACGAAGAAGATGATTGTTAGTGTCAATATAAATCAGTTAAAATAATTAAAAATAGTGTTTCATCAAAAATGAGATATTTCATTAATTTGTTAAGATGATATAAATATGTAGATTATAAATATTTTGAAAAAATTAAATGTATGTTTCATCATTTTTGTATTTATACAGAACAAAAGAAATCTATATATGTTCCCTATTTTACAAAGAAAATATGTGAATATTACAATATAATAAGAAAATAAAAAAGAAGAATCACATTATATGGAATAACTTCATCAATGATTACTTTGAAAAACTAGAAAATGAAAAATATTATTCTCCGAAGAGAGGAACTGTAGAAACTGATCCATGTAATGATCCCTCGACTAATATTAGCTATAGTGAAGAAATTTGGAGGAATAGATATAAGGTAGCAAATTAAAAATGATTATGGTCTATATGGAGATTTTAAACTTATAATAATGAAATTAAATGGATAAATATTTGATACATATTTTACAATTTTAAGTGGTTAAAACTACTAGTTTCATACTTAATTTCTAAATAAATAATTTGATAATGAATATAAATTTAATCTAAAGATTTCTGTTAGGAAAACGAAGACCGTGGCTTTTAGAGGAAGAAATCCAGTGAGATCCAAAATTATTTTAGAAAATCAAAGTATAGAACAGGTGTCTAATTTCAAATATTTGGGCTGTGATGTTGGCTACAATGTGGAAAGAGATATTGACTCCAAAATAAATAAATATCAGACGGTGTGTGGAACAATACAGAGAACATTCGAAAATAAAATTAGAAAAGAAACAAAGTTAAAAATGTTTTATGTTATGGCTGTTCCCACAATATTGTATGGATGTGAAACTTGGGCTCCAATGAAAAAAACGGAAGGATAGAATACAGACGGCGGAGATGAGGTTCCTAAGACAAGTTAAAAGATGTACAAGACTTGATAGAATAAGAAATGAGGATATAAGAGAAGAATTGAAAGTACAGCCTTTATTGGATAAGGTCACGAATTACAGACACAAATGGATTGATCATATGGATGGAATGAGTAAGGAGAGATATCCATTGTTAGCAAGAAATTATCAAGCAAGAGGAAGACGTGATGTTGGAAGACCTAGAAGACGTTGGGCTGATGCATTATGAAGTCAGAACGGGCAATTACCTAATCCCTGGAGTGATGAAGATATAAATTAAATAAATATTTTACTATTTTAAAGGGTCGCTGCCAGCGACTCTTTAAACAGATAGTTTCATATTTGATTTCTAAATAAAAAGTTGTGTAATGTATATAAATCTTATAAATATTTTACTATTTTAAAGGGCGTCTGGGAGACGCCCGTTAAAACTGGTAGTTTTTTACTTGATTTCTAAATAAAAAAATTCATTATGTATATAAATCTTATAAATACTTTATGATTTCAAGGTGGTACCCATATTGGGACTACATTAAAAGTAACTAAACTATTTGATTTTTAAATGATAATTTTTAAAGTCTATACAATTTTTTTAATATAATTTTTAAACTACACTGCTCAAAACAATTAGAGGAACACTTGTAATGAATTGAATAAGTAATTGTTTTTTAAAGCTGTGATGCTGAAAGTTGGACAATATGTAAATTGAATTATTAATTTTATAATTGGATACAAATTTTAAAGATCCATGGCCTAAATACAGAGAAATTACCTCAAATAACAAATATAGAGATTTTTTTATTTTGGAAGGCACTGGCCACTTCTAATTGGTAAGCTTCCTGATGTTGGTATAGTGACGAATGTTGATTATTGCCTTGTTTATTGAAGTCTCTGACAAAATGAGGCATTTAAATCAGTTTGAAGTGTATCATGCTCTACATCTTTTACGACAAGGTCAATCTCTGCGACAAATGGCTAGAGAGCTTGGGGTTTCTCCTTCCGTGGTGTCCAGGTTACGCAACAGGCACAGAGAGACAGATCAGTATTGTAGAAGACGTGGCCAGGGCCGTAAATTTAAAACAAGCCCCCAGCATGACAGATACGTTGTTCTTTCTGCTCTTCGACAGCGTACAAAAGCTGCAACAGACCTGCAGAATGACCTTCATATGGCTTCCGGAATCCGGGTTTCAGACCAAACCATAAGTAACAGATTAAGGAAAGAGAATATTCGTCCAAAAAGGCCCGTTAAAAAAACACGCTTAACAAATGGGCATAAGGCAGCAAGACGTACGTATGCTGAAAACCATGGTGATTGGAACCTGCACCAGTGGGAGTCTGTGCTCTTCTCGGACGAATCCAGGTATCGGCATACATGTTGTGATGGTCGATTGAGGGTGTGGGGACGGCCAGGAGAAAGATTTTCTGCAGAGGCTGTACAGCAAATTGATAGATTCGGAGGAGATTCCATAATGGTGTGGGCCGGAGTTATGTACAACAATCGTACGGACCTTGTACTTGTTCCCCAGCGACCGAATGTTGTCCGGTATATCGAGCACGTTCTGGAAGAGCATGTAGTACCTGCTGCCATTGGAGTAGGCCCTGGATTTCTGTTTATGCAGGATAATGCCAGGGCACATTCTGCGGCTGTCGCCAGGGATTTCCTGAGGAGGAATGAAATTGAGGTAATGGAGTGGCCAGCGGTCAGCCCAGACCTCAACCCTATTGAACACTTGTGGGATCTTCTAGACAGGAAGGTCAGGAACCGACATCAAGCTCCACAAACTCTGCAGCAACTTGGAGATGCTCTGAAGGAGAAATTGGAGAATATCCCGCAAGAGGAAATCCAGAATCTTATTGGGAGCATGCCACGAAGGTGTCAAAGTGTCGTCGAATGTCGTGGAGGTCATACACGATACTAACTCTATATAACGAGTGTTTAACTTTGAAAAATAAGCACAAGATTCAATTGCTTACATAGCGGAATTATTTGAAAAGTTAATTGTCAGCGTCGTTCATTTGTTTTTACAGACATGAGCAATAAATAAATAAATAAATAACCACAAATAATGTACTTTATTAATTTCATGTTTGTACCTTTATCCAATGAAAAAATATTTGCATATTTTATAGTGTTCCTCTAATTGTTTTGAGCAGTGTTTTTTTATGATTTTAAGGTAGGCACAAAATGGGCCTACTTTAAAAGTAACTAAACTACTTAGTTTTTAAATATAATTTTTAAAATGTATGTAATATTTAAACTATTTTTATGATTTTAAGGTAGGCACAAAATGGGCGTACCTTAAAAGTAACCAAAGCATTTAATTTCTAAATAAAAAAATACATAATGTCATTGTTATAACTACATGACAACATCTGTTTTAGGTACCCAACTATTATGTGAACTATCAAATCCAAGCCACTTGACATATACTTTATCCCCTTTCTTACGTAGCACTTTTCAACTAGGTATACATCAGGAAATTGTGTTTTCTGCATTTCTTGCTCGTAGAATATACCTTTAATATCTTCTCCACTAGTGTCTTTGTGATGGTAATATGTTGGGTTATGGGCGAACACTTTATTAACAGTAAATATCTCAGTAGACCAGTTAGCTGTAGGCCTATATCCTTTTTCGAATATGCCTTTTATTTTACTGATACGAACTCTATCACCAACTTTATATTTAGTTTGTAGGTAAGGGTGTGTGCTTTTTATATGCTTTATATTAACATCAATATGCTTCATATTAACATCAATAGGCTTCATTTTGATTGTACAGTGATAAGTGTTGTTACAGGTGTCTACTGGTTTTGGTAGTATCTCAACCCATTTATATATTCCTTGTATGGAGAATTGTTTCCACATTTTTTCTTTGAGCGTCCTATTGAACCGCTCAACAACACATGCCTTAAAGTTGGTATACGTTGAATAGTGATTGATATCGTATTTCTTCATGAGCTCTTTAAAGTCCTTGTTGTAAAACTATTTACCTTTATCAGTCTGTAGATTAAAGGGGCGACGATCTTTGAATATGTGTTTGAACACTTTTGTAACATGTTCACCAGTTTTGTTTTTTAATGGTACAGCCCATGCATACTTGGAGAACACATCTATGACCGTTATAATATACTTAAAACCCTTATTGATTTTAGAAACACCTTTTAAATTACCAGAGTCCATCTCAACCAGATCAGCCTGTCATAAACCATCTATACCGTATACAATGACTTTTCGTGTTGGGTAATTTCTTCTAGCTGGTTTATGTAGTTCATTAATAATTTGCTCTCGGACTGTGTCTACTTCTTTGATGATGTTTTTTTAAGCCCTTTACCAGATGTGCTTACGAAAGTAGATTTTTTGGATCCACAACTAGCACATTTGGATAACATATACGGCTTACCATTTGATGCTTTTTTTAACAGGGTTAATGCTGTTGGTATTTGATTGGCACTTGACACAATATGTAGTAGTCATGGTTATTTATAAGATATAAAAAATCATATATGACAGCATATTTACAAACACCGTGTGATTTTGCATATTTAAAGGATCGAGTAATCTAATTTGGGTATATGTATATACACCATCGTCGCCTGTTATCTCTTTTTAAGTTAATTTATATTTATCTCTAACGTGGTATATTATAGCCTTTTTTTTAGTTTTTAATAAAATGTTTAATTTGTTGTCCATATTTCCCACTGTTACATTTCCTTGTCATATCTATAGTAATAAACCCGTATTCTTGATTCCAAAAATCACTACAAATGAACTAAATTCATCAAAATTAAAATCACCACCAACAAACTCATTGTATATATGTTTTAAATGTGTGTTATCTTGTTGAAATCTACACAGAAAATTGATATTATCTCTTATAAGCTGTTTAGGTATTTTGCTGTACGTTTGACCAAATAAAACACATCAATTTGTTTATGCCTACCTCGTGTATAATAGTCTCGCACGTGATCTTGGTTCTCCTGTATAAAATCATCAAACACAACTATGAAATTATTTTTGCACTCAACCAGTGGTACAACCTCTTCATTATTATCACAAAACGTGCAAATGTTTTCATTTATCATACTTTCCATCTCTTTATATAAATTTTGCAAAAATACATACGATGGTTGGTTTAAACGTTTCGAGCATATGTAGATGTGTCTGTTTTTTTTATCCAACCATCCAGGAGATAATAAAAAATTATGCAATAGCGTTGTCTTACCACACCCAGACGGTCCAACAATAACCGATCGAATATAATCATCATTTGGCAGATATTTACCATTATTTCGCTTTAATTGTGGTATTGGTATGATAGGTTTTATATTACAGTCTGTCATTTATATATATATATATATATATATATATATATATATATATATATAAATGTAAAAGATTATAACCATACTAACATTACTATTAGTTACCACTCGAGGGACAACCATCTCGAAAAAAACCATGTAATGAGACGCTGCATGTTCTTAACTATCTTTACAACTATGGATATCTTTCGAGTGAATGTAAACGGAGCGAAAGTGGTGATATAGCATTTGTTGACACAACAAATCTCACGAATGCTCTTTTATTATTTCAAGAGTACTACGGACTTGATCCAACTGGACAAATAAACAACGCAACGTTAAAATTATTCAACACACCTAGATGTGGCGTAAAGGATGATGTGTTTAACTTTAGCACTACAACTTACAAGTGGAATAAGAAGACTATAAAGTAGCACTATGTACTTGCAAATAATAAATTAGTCGATTTAACGCAAGCAGCGTTTGATGTATGGAGTAAGCATGCTGACATCACGTTTGAACATAATCATGTCAATCCGGATATAACAATTTCGAATAAGCGTCGGGTACATAAATTTCAAAGATCGTCCACCCCCTGCATATACAAATCTGATGGCATAGGAGGTGTTCTTGCACATGCTTACTATCCAGGTGAAACTAATTCCCCTGTAGAGATACACATTGACTCAGATGAAAAATGGTATCTTAAAAAAGATGATCAAACACCAAAGAATATGACAAATTTGTTTTTACATTAATGCATGAAATTGGGCATTCGTTAGGATTGGGGCACTCTAACGATCCAAATTCTGTTATGTACGCGTTTTATGAAACTAATAATATTAAACTATAACTACAGACAGATGATATATATATATATATATATATATGCGATTCAGAGTTTGTATGAACCGGCTAGGCCAATGTACCGACCATAAGTACCACAATGCCGAAGACGAGCGAAGCGACTACGACAACACAAGTACCAAGAAGAAGAGCGCCCAAGTTATGTGACTTGACTAGCATACCGGGATCGGAGATCCCTCAACAATATTTAATAATAAACCAGTTCATGTATGTGTTTGCAAAGAGTGGTTCTGGATGATTGATATTTACAATAAACAAGCTGAAGCACCACAATTGATAACCAATTAGCTAACATTTCTACCAAATGAATTTATTGAAATCGTGGGAATATATCAGAGACCATCTGGAGAAGTGGTTATATTTATAGATAATCAGTTATATATGATAAAATTTCCTAGTCTTAGTCTCGTTACTGGATATCCTAAATATATAAGCGAGTTGGGTATAAGTCGTGGAAATGTAATTAACGCTGTAGTGAATACATACACTGGTAGAGAATTTTTATTCTATAATAATAATTACTATTTAGAGATAGATAACTGCCTGATGTCAGCAACATATCATGGAATAATATCAAAATCGTTTCCAGGATTACCACCAGGTATTAACTCTGCATTTGGATATATTAATGGTAACTTGTATTTTTTCAATGTCAGTCTGTACTACGAATTTGGTGAGTTCAACAATACAATTATTAGAGCTGGTAGAAATACATTATCTGTGTTTGGAATTAAGTGCACAACATCATACATAGCCATTATAGAGCAAATTAAAAAGCTAGTTTCAAATTTGGGAAATTTAATATCTAAATAAGTGATATACAATAAATCAGAGCAAAGCTCCTCTGCCTCAGAGCAAAGCTCCTCTGCCTCAGAGCGAAGCTCCTCTACCTCAGGTTCAAAGAAAAAACCACATATAACTGTTTAAAAAGCAAATGAAATGATACGATTACGTGATCAATTGACTGAAGAATTTAAAGGTGTCAAAAGAGCTAAACGTGGTGATTATAACAAATACAAGAAACAAGAACAGCCCATGATTGACGCTATTAATGAACTAAATTAGAAAAAGTTATCGAACATGAACCTAGTATGTCACTTGTTCCACTAACGCACGTTCCACCAACGTATGTTAAACCTAAGTCTACGTCTACGTCTGAGCCTACGTTTACGTCTACGTCTGAGCCTACGTCTCCTAAAGCAATTACTCAATATGACGTGTCAAATATAGGACCAATCATATCAAAATATTTAGACCGATCAAAAATGGATGGTGAAGGTGATTCGGTATTTGGGTTTAAATGAAGGGGTGATGGTAATGTGTATATGGGTGATTCTGAAGTAGTCATTGGCGATAAGAATTTTACTATTAATGGGGTCAAATATAAAGCTACAGAGGGGTTAATGAGTCTGTTAATAATAAAACAGCCTAAACAAAATCTTCCAGAAGACGATATGTTAAATTATGAAAAAATTTTAATCAATACGATCTGTATATATCATAATAATGATCCTGATACAGGGAGACCTAAATCAAGTCGGGGTGATAAATATAATTGCATAATTAGCCCAATTTGGGGAAGAATGATAAAGGGTGTTTCAAAATCAGATCAATACTTTTCTCCATCACGTAGAGACGATTCAGATGGTGGTAGTGGGAAAAAGAAAAAGAACCACAACAGTGGAAAAGGATTATACAAGTACACAGAGTTACCTAAAGAATTTATTTTGGATGAATGATGTACGAAAGCTTGCAGACAGACTAATTGTTATTATGGGAGAGGAGTAATCTGGGAACGATAATCTGTACAATGAGAGGCCTAGCATAATGAAAATGTTCAATGATACGCTTGCGAATTTTATTTTACAAGACCCCAAAAATATCGGCCACTTGATAAAAATTATTAATATATTGCCCCCTAAATTTTGGAACAGAAAAAGGTGAAGATTCTGGCTCTGGATTTGTTAATGATATTATTAACAAACTTCCATTTGAATTGCACATTCCTTCCTACCAATATTGCGGCCCTGGCACAAAGCTAGAGAAGAGATTAGCTAGAGGTGATCAAGGAATCAACCCTCTTGACGCTGCTTGCAAAAATCATGATATAGCATATAGAGATCACAAAGATTTAAAAGATCGACACGCAGCAGATAAAGTGTTAGAACATCGTGCACTAGAGCGTGTGTTTAGTAAGGACTCAAGTATTGGAGAGAAATTGGCTTCATTAGGTGTTGCGGGAGTAATGCATGGTAAAGTCTATCTTGGATGGGGTTGATTGTAATTACATTTTTTATTATATATAAATGATGTCACTAGCAGAACTAGTCACCATTGAACATTGTTTTTTAAATATTAAATCTGGAAGTGCTATAAAGGTTCGCAGAGGTGGAAGTCTTTTTACATTACCAGTACTAATATATGCTGTCTCAGAATTACGTAAACTTCTTAGCAAGCAAGACCCTCCAAGGACTGGAGGCGGTGTTACTGTAGCTTCATATATGAAGCGCAGTAAATAATATTAAAATAAAGCAAAAATTGGTTCTGCAATAAAGCTACAGCATAAGGGTGGCTTTATATTCACTATACCTATACTCCTTTCAGCATTAGGGGCTATTGGGGCCCTTGCAGGCGGTGTCGCAAATGTAGCCAATGCCGTTCAGAATAAAAAAAAAAATAATAAGGAGCTCGAAGAACAAAAACGCCATAACCTTGAAATTGAGACTAAAAGCGACCCACCAAATGTAGTAGTTGGGAGTTCAATACCACATACACGTAAACGCAAGAGTACTAAAAGAACACCTACCGTGAAAAAAACACCTACCGCGATAAAAAAAAACTTGGTATCGCTACGCCTCTCAGTAATTATGACATTATAAAAATGTGTAAAGATGTTATAGGATTTAGAGGTATATATATGATTGATCAGCTACCCAAAAATCCCAACACATATGAGTGTGGTGTTGTTAAATTCGAAGTAAAAACATTCGAACTCACTGGGTATGTTACATTAAAGATAGTCGGTGCCGCGACACAAGCGTCAAACATACAAGTTATGTGTTTGATTCATTTGGTGAGCAACCACGTAAGCGATTGGTTAATTATTTGTGTGCTGGCAAGGGAGAAAGCACTCACTATATACTATAATAATGAGCGTATACAAAATTTTGATGAAGTTATTTGTGGACATCTATGTGTTACGGTTTTAAAAATGTATACTACGGGTATCTCTTTTAAAGTTATTTTAACACTATTAAATGCCAATCGCAATATTTGGAGGAACTACATCGAAATATAACAACCAAACAAACTTAGATCCACAGAATTTATCAGATTTTTTAACAAAGGACCAAGCTACAAACTTTGCCGACAAAAAATATATGAATAAAAACTTCATCAAAAAGGATATCATAGGCACTACAGCAGCACACGTAACATTACATAATCACAGAAGATTAGCAGCTATCAAACCTGGTATTGATGCAAACGATGTTGTGAATAAAAAGCAAATAAAAAAATATGTATCAAATTATCATAAGCAAGTATTGGGGGTTATCAAAAAACGTATAGAAGAAATCAAAGATGAATGTGTTAAAATAAGTGAAGATATTTTTTCACGAGAAAAGAGATCTAGGGATACATATATAGTTAGTGTTATACATTTTACTGGTACACTCGCTAAAATATTTTATACCTACTGATGGCCAACAATTTTTTCCTATTTTATGTGATGTGTATTGTTAAAATAGTAACAAATCTAGATGCACAAATATATGAAGTATTTCAAAACAATACAGTAGTTGATCATAGGAGACCGTTTAATGCTTTTAAGGAAGATAAATTTTAAGCCTAAACCTGGTACGGGACTACAGAATGGTTACAAAATTCATGTGTACCTGTTCGTTAAATTTTCAACAATATAAATGCCTATAATCATATTCGGCAAGCCATCATATCGTAACCAAAATAATATACAAGAAATCATAGATCCCATAAACGAAAAAATAAAATCTCTAATAACTAGTGTACCTGATGTATCCGGTTTTGTTACAAGTGACCAAGCTCAAATCCTGAATAATGAAATTAAGAACATCAAAAATAAAATACCAACCTATGATTGGGTTTCTTTTAATTATGTTGGAAAGCATGTTGTAGATCATTCCAATTCTTATATAACATCATCCAATAAACGAAGAATAGCAAAAATAAAACCTGGTATTGATGGATATGACGCTATAAATAAAAAACAAATGGAAGACAATTCTTTTGATAAAAAGTATATAGAACAAACTTATGCACCTAAAAATAGTGTTTTAAATAAGCAAGAGGTAATAGAAGAATTAAATTGGATAAATCAAATTTTACATAAAAATTATATTAAAAAATAAGTTATTGATTTCTCAGATGACTATATAACCTTAAATAATAAGAGGAGAATTGCACAAAATAAACCAGGAATTGATGAAGATGATGCTGTAAATAAGTCACAAATGGAAAAATATGTCAGACAACAATTAGACATATTCGAAACGATGTTAAAAGCTGCGGAAAGCTACCACACCTACGATTCCATAGTAAAGCAATGGATGGAATCAAAACCTTAATCCGTAAGTATAATCTTAATGTTTCATTTATTCTTAATATTTGGTGTGTAGTGTTGAAGGCTGCTTGCTACTCTTTCCTTGTAACCTCGAGCTCAAGCAACAATTTTAATTCACATAAATGGATTGGAAAATTATCACCACCACATCCCTTTATGGCACATATGAACTACTAATAATCATTACCAGACGTCTACGTAATCTCAAAACTGAACGTAAGAAAAACATTGCTAATAAATGACTTATGTATTCAAACTGTCTGAATATAATTCCAATTTACAAAAGGGGTTATCCCATTCAATTATTAATGATAACCTACAAGTTGCGTTAATTGATTTTTATACAACATATCTCACACCTAATGTAACAAAGGCTAATAACATATTATGTTATGAGGAAAATGGTGATAAAAAAGAGCTAATTATTCCAGTTGGACAGTATAATGTTACTACACTAGAAAAATATATTAACTCACAACCACCATTTGTTACCAATAATATATCAATCAAGGGAAATGATACCACCAGCCGAGTTGATATAAAATCTCCATTTAAATTACATCTGAGTTATGATAAAACTATTGGAGAGATGCTTGGATTCAATAATGAGGTTGAACCTAATACGGAATCTAGTGGTGATTACAGTCCTACATTTCACCCGTTTGAAACAATTGATATTCATTATAATTTAGCGGATGGAATGTATCTAAAACTTGACGAATGTCGTCATAAAAAATCAGATATTACTGCATCGTTTAGAACTAATGCAGAATTTAAAGAGCCTATCATCTATGAACCAACATATCCATTATTATTTCCAGTGCAACAACTTGACTTTTATACCATAAAAGTGGACATTAAAAAAGAAAGTGGGGCCCCAATTGATTTTGGAGATAGCCTAGTGACTGTAATTTTAAAAGTTTGCGAACACCCATAATTTCTATTGTAATAAATGGACAACATAATCTCGTACGAATACAATGATTATCCACCAACTGGAGAAACTATTGATGGTTTAAATTCACCTAATAAGGATGTCATCTTCTACGTGGATGTCGGTGATGGGTTCATACATCCTTATAATGCTGATGTCTACATGGAATACAAATTAGTTGAAAAAGATGGCACAGAATACAATGATAAAGCTTAGGTGAGAGTAGTTGATAATTGTTTCCCTCATTTGTGGTCTCAGATATTAGTTGATAAATGTAATACTACTATTGATAGAATAGACTACCAAGGTATCACTAGCACAGCTTTGGGAATTTCTCTCCTTTCTAAATCACAGCTGTACGAATATAAAATGTCTGGATGGCTACCACTGAAAGAAGATGGAACAGGCAGTGTTAAGGAGTTGGAAAATGCAAGGAGCACACGAGAAGTACTATTTAAACTAAAGCTTTTAGGTGGATTTTTTAGTGACTACAAGGACATCATGTATAAAGAGCAATCGAAGATTACTTTTAGGAGAAATAACAATGATGATATGGCTATGCATGTTTGGGGAAGTGGGAAACCCGGTAAGATTGAAATCAAGAGTATGTAACGGGCTTTCAATATAAAACCGGACCGGCCTTACGGACTTTCACCCGGCACGCAGTGCTGTCTCTTCCTCCCGCAATTCACCCTGCCTGCCACCCGTCCTTGAACTGTTTCTTACCTTATTGAAAATGCTGGAAATGTTGTCCTCCCGCAGTTAAATAGGCATTATACCGAGTAAACACATTTAGATTGACACGCTGTAGTTCGGGCACTGTCAAATTTCTGATTTAATTTCTTATGTTGTTCTTCAGTTCTTCCAATGTGTGGCGGATTTGTTTTGTACACTTTGTCTTTCAGGCTACCCCACAAATAAAAATCACACACTATTAGATCTGGGGAGCGAGGGGGCCATACACCAGCACTAATCACTCTATCTTCAAACACTTCCCTAATTATTCTTCGGTGAGAACCGTACGCCTTCGCGTGTGTTTCTTATTTTGTACTGAACCAGTGGTCTCAAATTTAGTCACAAGATCGTGGATTGTCGATCTGGAAGGAGGTAATTGTCCAGGGAAGTTCCGAATAAATTCCTCGCGAACGCGACGAGTTGATTCGTATTATAATAAACATTACACACATAAATGCGCTGCTCTAATGTCAGCTGACGTCTCATCTTGTCGAACGATAGTAAACTGACTAGTTCAAGGACGAGCGGCTGGCAGAGTGAAATGCGGACGAGGAGAGAGCGCTGACTGACGGATGAAACCCCGTGAGGCCGGTCCGGTTTTATATTGGAAGCCCGGTATATTCGAATGCCTATAGTGAAGTATGATCCTCTAGTTGAAGTAAAGTTGAAAGCTGAGTTACTCAAACAACCTACTGGTATTAATTTTATAAAAAGTTAAACAGTTAGAAAAGCTATTTCTGGAAATTATGCTGAAATAGATTTGACAAATTCTTCACAATTTGATATGCCAGAATGGATTATTTTTCTGTTTCAAACAGATAGGAATAATGCGTCAGAAAAATTATTCAGCCTCAACATTTTGACTTATTCCTTCACGAAATTTTATTCTATGAAATTCAATCTTAAGTACTCTTCACAAAGAGTTTAAAACATTAATTGGCCATAAAACATTAATAAAGGAAGAACTTTTATTTTCATTTCATTATTTTCAATCATTGTAAATTAAGAAATGCGTACTTCGAAAACGGTAGAGGTGAAACGTTTTCATATTCTCTAAGAAATTAAATATATCAAAGGGAAATATCTAAAAATGTATATTGCCTATACACAACTTAAAAGAAATGTATGCAACAATGATGGTGTATTTTATTCTTTTGAGGAATTTTTAAACAATAGACCTATGGGTGTAATAGATCTAACTAAACATATAAGAGGTGTCGATGATAGTGGCACTAGCAAGGAAGCTCGTACTTGATTTTGAAAGTGATGTAGCAGCTAAAACTATGCGATATATTATTATGTTAGGACAAGAGACATATCATTATGATATTAAGAATCAACGCATTGTTAAGCATATATAGACGCAGTCTCAGACAGCTGGTCTGTCGACATTGAGTATTTTTAAATCTTCTTTTTATTTTTAAATTTTTATCTATTTTTTGTTATATAAAATTGTCTTGTTTTTTTACCTATTTCATTTTATTTTCATATGATTTCTGGCGAGTCTTTAGAGACAAGCACGCGGGTGTGAAGTACAAACGAAAGTTCTGGATGATTAAAAAAATAAAAATAGTACGTATTCAGATGTGTGGTTACAGTATATTTACAGAGAAATAACTTTGCTTAGACTTTGAAAATATAAAAATCCTCAGTTTAAAGTAAAATGTATTTGTAATATTTTAGATTACGATGATTCTAAAGAATATATAAAATACGAATATAAATGTAATAAATATTTTATTGGCATTTCAACTTGCGATTTTATTAGAAATTAAACTTTTTTGAATTTTTATAATTATATTCAAAATAAGTATAAAAAAATGACTAATACAACAGATATAAATAATAATAAATTTTAATAATAAAGAAGTTATGATCATACTCGATGAAGATAATAATCCATGGTTTAAAGGAAAATATATTGCTAAGTTTTTAGAGTTTGAATATACTAAACAAGCAATTAATAAGAATGTTCCTATTACAAATATTAAAAATTTAGAATATTTTAATGGGGCGTCTGCCAGACGCCCCATAAAATTTAATAGAAAACTTCAAGAACATACTAAATTTATTAATGAAGCAGGTCTTGAAGTTGTTTGATTTTCGACCTATTTTTTCTTTTTTACTTATGTATGTTTTTTCTTTTTTTTTTTTTTTTTTTTTTTTTGTTTATTTCACGCTTATATTATATATTTTTTAGAAGAACAAGGCGTTAAAATTGTCTGATTTTCGACCTATTTTATTTTACTTTCATATGATTTTGAGTGTAAATGTATTGAAATTGAAAAGTGTGGGGTGCGCCAGAACGGGCTATTTATATACTACTATAGAATTGAACATCTCAATACGCTCTACAAATTACAATAACCATTTCTGTCTTTCATTGATGCCACGAAGATCGAGACAAGTACGTAGATCCGTATGCAAGCATAGCAGGACATGGCGGGTATTCTTTTACGGATAACTCACAATAATGAATTTTGTCTTTTAGCTTATTTATGCCAAGAAGATCGAGACAAGTAGATTCCCGGGCAACACCGGGTAATCAGCACGGGGAATCTTAAAATAATTACGATATATATTTATAATTATTTTTCATTTTACTTATTCAACTACTCATAAGAAATACATTAATTTTTGTCTTTCAGCTCATTTATGCCAAGAGGATCGTGATGGGTAGATTCCCGGAGAACGCCGGGTAAAGAGCACGTGGTATCTAAAAATAATTACGATTTTCTTTTCCTCTTACCTACTTACTCACTGGCAATATCGAACCCGTAGGTTCATGGCCGCGCGGACATAAGCTCTCCATACATCCCTATCCTGAGCTAATGCTTTCCAATCATTCCCTGTATAATCTACTTTCCTCAAATCATGGTTAATGTTAATCTCCCACCTCATTCTTGGTCTACAAACTGGGCGTTTTCCCTCTGGCTATCCTACAAGAAGCTTCCGGGCAAGCCTTTCATTCCCCATACGCGCAACATGTCCTGCCCATCGCAGTCTACGAGACTTAACTGTTCTTATTATATCTGGCTTCCTATAAAGACCATGTAGTTCATTGTTATGTAGTCTTCTCCATTCACCTGTCTGTTCATCTCTCTTTGGTCCAAAAATTTTCCTAAGTACTTTATTCTCAAATACTTGTAATCTCCTTTCCTCCCTTAAAGTAAGAGTCCATGTTTCGCACCCATATAATATAACTGGTAGAATAATAGTTTTATATATTTTCAGCTTAACGTTTTTTGAAAGGAGTTGGGACATCAAGAGTCTCTGCAATGCATAATAGCACGCATTTCCAGAATTGAGCCTATGTTTAATTTCTTTGTGCATCTCATTCCTATCTGTGATTATTGTTCCTAGGTATTTGAATTCAGCCACATCCTCAAAATTTCCCTCATTTGTCATTAGCTGTCCATTTCCATTATATAATGAATTTCTACGTGTGACCATATATTTAGTTTTACTGATCTTTACTTCCAGTCCTAATTTCTTAGTGTTACTCAATAGTGTGTGCGTGTTGTCCTTTAGTATCACCTCGCTATCGGCCAATAATACTACATCATCAGCATAAACTAACAGCTTATTAATACCATTGAGTTGTAAGCCTTCCTCATTCTCTAAAGATTTAATGGCATGCTCTAGTACAAAATTAAATAGTAGAGGAGATAGTGCATCTCCTTGCTTCAACCCATTCTGGAATTCAAAAGTGTCTGAAAACTGTTTGCCTACACGCACCCTACTCCTTGTGCCATTTAGACACATTCGTATAAGTCTAACTAACTTTTTAGGAATTCCGAACTCCAGCAGGATACTATATAACTTCTCCCTCTTAATTGAATCATATGCTTTATTGAAGTCTACATATAGTTGATGTACAGTACCATTATATTCCCATTTCTTTTCTAAAATCTGTCTTATACTAAAAATCTGATGTGTTGTAGACCTGTTTCTTCTAAATGCACATTGATGATCTCCTAGAATGTCATCAATATAGGGAGTAAGACTGTTTACTAAAATATATGTTAGAATTTTGTACGAAGTTGAAAGTAATGAGATGCCCCTGTAGTTGTTGCAATCAGTTGTATCTCCTTTCTTATAAATTGGTACGATAATTGATTCCTTCCATTCATCTGGAAGAGCGTCTTTTTCCCAAATCATACTAAGCAACCAGCGTATATTGTCCATCAATTTTTCTCCCCCTGATTTTATCAGTTCTGCTGGGATCTCATCTGAACCTGATGCTTTATACATCTTCAATTTTTCAATCGCCATTTCAACCTCTATTGCACTTGGTTCTGCGACTAGCATTTCTGCGGTCTGTAAATTATCCTCCTCAATGCCCTGTTCTGTATGTACATTTAATAGCTGATTAAAGTATCTTTTCCATCTATTTAATATACTCCTGGAGTCTGCAATCATATCCCCATTTTTATTCCGAGTTATGTTTGTTATTTCCTGAAACCCTTTCTTCTCTATACTAATTCCCTGATATAATTCTCTAATGTTCCTATTTTTTGCATTCATTTCTAGATCATTAATCTTCTCTCTCAAATATTCACTCGTTTTACTCTTTAGTAACTTGGTGGTTTCCCGTCTAATACTACCCAATTTCTCTAAATCTACCTCATTTGGCTCGTGTGACCATTTCATTTTTGCTAGTTTTTTTTCTTTACAATGTCGACAAATTCCTCATCAAACCATTTCTTGTTTTGCTTCTTTTTTAAACAACCAATGTTTTTGATGCTGACAATTTAATAGTATCTCTTATAGCCTCTCATTATTTATTTATATCAGTTTCTTCTTCGTTTGCCACATTGTCATCTGAAGATTCCAGTATTTCAAATCTATTAGCAATTTTGATTTGGTTTATTCTTGCCGCATTTCATCATTTTTCAAGTTTTTAATTCATATTTTACTGAATCATCTTTAGCGTTTGTTCCTCTCATAAGCGATAGCCGTTGTCTGATTTTCACCCTGACCAGATGATGATCTGAATTGCAGTCTGTTCCTCTAACTGATCTAATATCAATGATGCTACTGTTGCCAGCGTTTATCCACTAATACATGATCTATCTGGTTCCGAGTTTCTCCATCTGGGGACGTCCAGGTGTATTTATGAATATCCTTATGCTGAAATGTTGTGCTCTTAACAATGAGATTCTTTGATGTGGCAAATGTGACTAATCTAACCCGTTGTCGTTACTATCTTCATGAAGACTGAATTTGCCTATTGTTGGTTTGAATATATCTTCCCGCCCCACTTTTGCATTAAAATCTGCTAAGACAATTTTCATATGATATCGTGAAAGGCTATCAAATAAGCATTCTAATTCTTCATAGAACTCATCCTTGATCTTGTCATCTTTATATTCTGTGGGGGCACGTACATTTACAATTATAAAATCATGTCTTTTGCCCTTTAGGATTATGTATGATATCCTATTCTAACAAACTTAATATCTCGGATAGCGGATAGGATCCTCCTCCTGACTAAATAACCCGTTCCAAATGCATGTCTTTCTGCACCCCCGTAGTATAATGCAAAGCTTCCTGATTTCTGACTACCTTCTCCTGGCCACCTAACTTCCAGTAAAGCGACTATATCCAAGGGCGATTTATCTAATTCCCGCGTTAATATCTCTAGTGCCCCACCATTGTATAAAGTCCTAACATTCCATGTTCCTAGGAACATGTCCCTGTGTTGGAGCCTTTGGCATGGGTTCCCTGAAGTAGTCCCCGCCCGGAGAACCGAATGGGGGACTATTTGACCTCCGGAAACTTTTACCCCAGTTGAACACATGTCCACATTTCTTGCCGGTTGTATTTTTACGGTGAAACATCGTCACTCTTTCGACCAAGGTACTTTTTTCGTCTGGTTTATCACCTTCGACCAGTCCGGCATGGGTAACCCTATCGGCAGCAATGCTACCGCCGGCATAGCTCTCAGATCATTTAAGCACGCAAGTCACTTCACCACGTCAAGTTAAAGATACTATACTTATTTAACTAAACATAAAACACATCAATTTTCTTATTTCAGCCCATTATGTCAAGAATATCGGAATAAGTAGATTCCCGAGTAATGCCGGGTAATCAGCACAGGGTATCTAAATTATAAATATATATTTATTTTTCCTTTCACTTATTCAACTAATCATTAAAGCACAATAATTTGCATTTATTTAGGGGTATTAGCGCACGCAGTGCATTAGCTAGTGTATAATAAAGTAGGGTTAATAAATGAAAAAAGAATAAACTTTTAAAAATCAATATGTTTATTTTAATAAAATTAATTTCAATTTAATGTACAGTTTAAAATACAAGGAGTTTAAATAATAATAGCCTGATAGTTAAAACTACTATAATTTTTATTCAGAATCTGATTCATAAGAAGTAACAATATTGAAATAAAATTCTGAGGGATCGTCATTAATATCTGCTTGTCTATAATTTGTAAAATATCAAATTTTAAGGGTGTTGGGTCTCCGAGGAATCCTATAAGCTTTAAATAGCCGTCCATGTACTATCCGCAACATTCATGCCGTAGTTTTACACAGCAAGGATCAGTAGCATTGAACCACATGCATTGAGCGATTTTTTTTAATGATTTCCGGCATGGTGGAATCATATATGAATTTATTCTTTTAATTTTTATATAAATTGTTCATTATCTTTTTGACTGAATAATTCGTTTGGAAAATACGAATTATTGCATAATCACATTTGTGCACTGCTTTATGCCACACATAGCAGCAGTAAACTCTTAAAATCCCGCAATTTTTTCGTCGATGAAAATGTCGGCATCATTGGTTTATGACGCAAGGTCTCTATTTTGAAGAAAAAAATTGAAAAGGTTCTGAGATTTCCTTTATTGTAGAAAGCAGCGGTGTAATTATGTCGCATAGATTTGTATAGTCAGTTATTTCTCCGTCACACCATGCTCTCTTACTCAATTCTTGAAACTTAAAATCGCGACAACCCTAAGATTTGCTTACTTTTGCTAAGGCAACCCTATAAGATTGTGTTTGTAATATTATTATCTACAGAGAGGATCCCCACACCTACGGCAGGGATAACGGGAAAAGCGTTTGCGGCCGCTAAGTCGTCACTCCGCATCACGCGGCATATCAACTACACCGCTCTTTTGTTACCTCTTTCACTTGGTTCGTGCATGACCATGAATATAGCAAATATAATTTGCGTACCTTATGACAGGAGATGTTGAAAATTTTCTTCTCCTACTTCAATACATTTTCGGCACCTTGCTAGGAAACACTCATTCACACACATTATTTGTTGTTCTGTTATTGAATTTATTTCTGTCCTGATATAATCTTTCAGATCGTCTAATGTTTGAGTTTAAATGAAAATTTCAAACAGTTAAACCTGGAGGCCATGATGGCTATAAGCCCGCACTAATAACCCTACCTTAAAAAAATCACTAATTAATTTTGACGAGTCTTGCTGGAAATATCCATTTTGACTGTCAATATCAGTTAGTTCTTCGGAAAATGGTTTCAATATGTCATCTCTGTTTCTTTATGCATTAATTGTGTTATTTAAAAAATTGGTCCTATAATTTTGTAATCATTCACTGCACACCATACTCTTAACCGTTCGTCATGTAGGGGGAATTTCATGTAAGCGATAGGGGTTTTGCTGGCTCAAATACGTGTTATTCTGCGACGAAACATTTAAGTGGAACCAGGCTCCGTCTGAGAACCATATTACACACGGATCAATTATTCCAATATTAACGTTCTGCAACATCCAATTACATAAACGTAACCGCATCTCAGGATCACGTGGCTGAAGTTCATACATTACAGTTATTCAGTATGGTTTCAAATGTAAAAGTTTCGTAGCTAGTAATTCTGACACAGTTTTTTGTGCAAGTCGTCTTTGGGATTCTGTTGGCATATGTTCTAATCTGTCTCCTATTTCACCAAATTTTTCCTCAGTTCGCACACGTTTTGTTACCTTTGGTCTCTCACCGAGCACCGATCCCGTTTCTCTAAATTTGTTTACAAGTCGTCGGACGGTATCTGCATTTGGAGGATTTTCATCTAGAAATTGTGTTCGAAATCGTCTAACGACTTCTCTGCAAAACTCTGTCTTCACATAATTATCGGTCATAAATATCCTATGCTTACTGTAAACACAGATCGAGACATAATAACTATGAACTAAGACCACTACACAACGCGTGTTTCACCTTAGAAGCAAGCAACTCAATTGCCTCGCCGAAGGTTAAGTTTCAATATCTCGACGGCGCGAGTGTATGATTCACAGTGAGCCATGCAGTTGCTATGCCGCGTGACGCTGAATGAGGACTCAGCGGCCACATGCGTTTCTCCCGCTAGCCCGGCCTTAGGTCGGGAGATCCTCTCTGTACTTTTTTATATACAGAGAGTTTCACTCGACCTGCGGCCAATAGCAGGAAAAGTGACTGCAAGCATTGAGTCATTAACTCGCGCTACCCACGCAAGAGTTCACGCTAGTCGTGGCAAATCAAATGAAACTTACTGTATAATTACATGAGCAAACTCGATGAGAGTAATTTACTAATACACGCTTACCTGTTTGTACCTGGCAACCTTTGATTATTGCTTCTTAAAAGATGGGCAACTTCACTTTGGCATTTAATTCATATATTTTCACTCTTGATTGGTGATTTTTTAGAAACTACTTAACAATAATTGTCATAAGTAATGCCACGAGTGATTTCCAAATTTATCTAGAGGATTTGAAAATCAAGAGTGACATTTGTTAGGACTATTTAACGAATAAAATTAAGCTGTTTACTCACAAATCAATATTTACATATAGTTATTTTAAAATATTTATATATTTAATGTAAACGGCGATGTTTAAAATCAAATGTGAAATGTTTGGTCATGATTCTTTTGTTCATTCACTGCAACTAGATCATATTATTTACTGCCAAATAGGATCGCAATACTGTAAGAATGCACCCTAGTGGAGAAAAAATGAAACACATTAAACTGTATATTATAATGAACATTATTATAGGTTAGTAATTATTCTTTTTGGAATCAACTCCGTAAAATCATTATTTAGAAACATAATTATTGAACACACAATTATCAAATGCATAGTTCGAAGGAATCTGAACATTATTTGCTATATTCAACATATTTGTTCGAGAGTCAGTCACTGCAAAATAATGCTCTGACCTATTCAGAATATTAAAAAGGAGGAGCTTTCTTTAATATAATAAACAGAAGTATATAAATATCGAGGTAAAACACGACTGTAATTGGTTGTAAAACAAAATTCACTGAAACGTGATTGGTCATTGACTCTCATTTGTGGCATGAGTTAAATAGTCAAAAAAAAATCATTTTTAATTAAAAATGGCTGTGTACGGATATGGAATGACACCCCTATCACATTTTGTTTAATTATACATTTTTTATCATCATCATCACCATCATAGTACATTCACGAATTTAGGCCATTTGTTGACCTGTTTCGGCCTCAAGAGAAACACCATCCAGAAGTCTTTTGAGTGGACGTCCTGGTCTTCTTCTTCCTGCAGGTTGATATCTTAACATTTGTTTGGGTATTCTGTGATCTTTTTTATAAAGCATTTAATTTATTAGGAAACTCGATGTGTGAAGTTCGATTTAAGTCCGGATCTTGTTCTATGTGTAGCATCATAATTGAAATTTGGGGTAAAATTTAACCATAAGTTTTTATTAAAGGCCTGTTATTTCAGTCTTGAGGTTATTTTACTTATCATAAATCTAAGACCCTGTACCATTGGATTTCTCTTGCGAATGAAGTCATACTCAGGATCGCCCCTAAAAAACCTTCGACTCCTGTCGGGTTTGCGCATCAGCGAAACTAGCAACCAGATGCCAGCATAGTAAATCACTTCTTCACAAGGCGTAATTTTAATATTTGCCTTGTGTTAAAAATATGATTTCCATGTTCGGAAAACCGTATTCGGCAAGTTTATTCTAAAACAGGGATTGGTCACCTAATGTTTCCGAGATTCGCGCGATCAAACCAGGCCAAGTCGATGTACTTTTAACAGCCTAAACTATACGCCTTAAGTATGGCTTCCTTAGGAAGGCAAGTACACCAGAGGGTCCCTTATCATAAAAGTATCTGAATCCTGAAATAAGAGGTCTTTGATTTTTAGCCATTTCACGCTTTGATTGGAATTGTGAAGCTAATCTCATGAGATATTAAAGTGTGTCATTAATTGAGAATGCTATCTAGAATACGGTTGTTCAAATGTAACTCGTGACCAATAAATTGTGGTTATATTCCAACATAAAAAGGGGACAGGAAAGGTTTGCTCGCTGATCACAACCTCCCATAAACACTTTATCTCACAAGCGAACTGTCAACCATTGCATCCCGAAACCTACCTTGAAATTCCTCTCATAGAAGCGTTGGAATGAATAAAGACCGTGTGCAAAAAAAAATTATCAGCCATTTTTAAACTGCAAGGCACGAAACCGAAGCAATGGCAGTAAGGAGCAGACGGACTCCATGCTTGAGTAAGAGCGGATTGGAGTGAGACTGGACGCGGAGGAGGGTGGCAGGTAGTGAGGGTTATCCAATCTACCAATTCAGGAGTTTTATTACTTCCCTATAGTATAAATGAGTTTTGGCTTGGCTCTGGAATTTAGTGCCTTGCAGTAAAAACGGCAGATTTTTTTTTTCGGCCACGGCTTTGGAACACCATAACGCTTCTCTGGATGAAATTTCAAGGTAAGTTTCGCCATGCAATAGTTAACAGTTCCCTTGTCTGTATATATATATATATATATATATATATATATATAGAACATATTCTTAAATATGAAGATGCCTAGCGCTTGAACGACCTGCAGCGACCAGTTAAAGATAACTTCTCCCTCTTCTCTAAGGAATAGTATCTCTTACTTAGGGTCGGTTTCACCAACAGAGGTAACTATTACGCCAGTTTATGCTATGCCTTAAACACGTGGAAACTGGCGTAATACAGTTGCCTCTGTTCGTGAAAACCGGCCCTTAAATGTAAACAGGATGAGGCAATCAATGATATATTCTAAAATTAAATAAAGTAATTGTTACAAATAAACATAATTCTTAATTGAAAGGAAATGAACGATGTTCAAATTATTACTAAATTTAATTACTATTCGGTAACCAAATTATTCCTGTTCACGCACGAACGATTTATTTAAATGTCGCACAGTCGCTATCTCCTTGCCTCGATTTATTATACCGCACCCCCGCACGAAATGTGACAACTCAAAAGCTTAAACTTTCCAGGAGAAGACAAAGAAAGGTGAAGTTTGTTTTAAATTATTTTATCCCAGTATCAAACATATCTTAATATTGACTTATTGTAAATGTTTTCTGCAAAACAGAAAGTTACGTATATTTTAATCTTCCTGTTACGTTTAACCCCTATAAGCTAATTTTGAGTTTTTTTTTCCTGTTTCTGTCTGTTTAATTTTCTTATTTATGACTAGAGCGAGGAATTATATGAAGAAAAAATTATACTAAAATATGAAATCATAATAACAAAATATGAAAAATATGAAAATTAGGACACAAAAATATTATGAAGCTACTATTTTTTTTAACTTTTTACGTATATTTATATACACAAGCTCTGTATAATTTATGGGTATACATACAAGCACACAAATGAGACAAGAATACCTTTTTTGAGCCTCGAGAAATCAAAGAGTTTTCACTGTATTTCCATTTTTATAAATTATAATTATGTATTTTCATTACTTCTGACTCAATATAAAATATCATTTAATATAATAAATTTGGGAATTTTTAACATTATGAAGATTTATTGATTCTTATCAATAAAATATCATGTTCGTGATTTGAAGCAATTTTAATGGCTCACATTGAAGTATATTGTGTGAGGAATCACGCTAAGCCGGAAGGTCGTGGGTTTGAGTCTCAATGGGGTCAGGTTTTTAGCATGACCAAACCTTCTGGCGGCATCATAGCCCTAGGGTATACTCAGCTCTTAATTTGGATGAGTACCAGACGCATGTTCTGGGGCAAAATGGCCGTCACGCAGGACTGAGAACCCAGTGGACTTCCCTTGGATATTGTCTAGAAATGTGGAAGTCTCAACATCCATCTCCCAAGCCTGTAGTTTGACATTTTATTTCAATAAATTAATACTGGGTTTATATAAAACGCGATCAATTAATTTATCTAATGATATTTAATTACAAAATCCAAACATAAATAAAAAACAAAACATAGTAACCGTAGTAACATGCTTCCACCAAATATACCACTGGATGACTTCTATTTACCTTGGATAAAGATAATGAATTCCAGTATATATCATCATCATCATCATCATAGTACATTCACGAATTTAGGCCATTTGTTGACCTGTTTCGGCCACAAGAGAAACACCATCCAAAAGTCTTTTGAGTGGACGTCCTGGTCTTCTTCATCCTGCAGGTTGATATCTTAACATTTTTTTATTATTGATTTCGTACATCTCAATGATGGATAAATCATATTTGAAGAGAAAAATTATACGCTCAGACCGGGACTTGAACCCGGGACCCTTGGTTCTCTAGACCAAGTGCTCTACCAACTGAGCTACCTGAGCAAGTACCGATCTAAACGCAAATCTTTCTCTATATACATTGTAATTCCCATCCACCAAATGCTGTGAAGCCATGCTTCTATCTTGCAAATGGCGGCTCCTTTATTAAGAAGACATATCTGGGAATTATATATTACAGCCAGTACGGCTTTTTCCAAGTTTTTATTTTTATTTTACCATCAAAAGCGTGGGGTGCTTTTTATGGTTTTTACATTTTCTTCTTAGAGAGCTTACTTTTACCAATATCTGTTTATTATCAAATATATTAATTGATTCAGAGCACCCCACGCTTTTGATGGTAAAATTATTTTCATTTTGTTGATAACTAATTTTATTCTATATGTGTTGGAGATGATTTTTTGTTGACCACTTTATTTTATCCCAAGCGTATTGGAAATTAAAATTATTTTTCATTTTTTAGTTTTCCAATAAAGCGTGTTCTTTTAGTTTTTTAAAACTATTATTTATTCTATATGTGTTGGAGATGATTTTTTTGTTGACCACTTTAAATTTATCCCAAGCGTGTTGGAAATTAAAATTATTTTTCATTTTTGAGTTCGGTTTTCTAATAAAGCGTGTTGTTTTAGTTTTTTAAAACTATTATTTATTTTTTATTTTTTAGTTTTAATATTTTACAGAATAAGATAAGAATGTAAATATCTTTAAATTCCATACTATTGTAGTATGAGCTAAAAGTATTACTCTTCTAAAAACGAATCCTCCCCAGCCGGATTCGAACCAGCGACCTATGGATTACTGAAATTATATACCACTAGTTCACCGCTCTTTCAACGATTGACTAAAAAGTCGACAAGTCCGTAACCTATTATACCAGTTTTAATTTTTTCGATTTTCTGATGATTCTGGCCAGGAATTTAGAAATGAAATATGAAATTATTGTAGTGTCACGGGTCCTCTACAAGTATACAAAGTTTCATGTCGATCCAATGTCTCTAAGTGGGTGAAAATCGTGTTCAAAGATTCCGTTACATAAATACAAAGACACGTTTTTTTTTTTATTTTCTGATGATTCTGGCCAGGATTTTAGAAAATACATATGAAATTATTGTATTGTCACGGGTCCTTTACAAGTATACAAAATTTCAAGTCGATCCAATTATTTTAAGTGTGTGAAAAACGCGTTGAAAGATTCAGTTACATAGATAGATAGATACAGGTCAAGCTAATATAAAGCGTGTAAAAAATAACTCTATTCTGTTCTCTAAGGAGTACTGTCTCTCTTACTAGCTCAAAGCAATTTGTTACGACCACCAAATTAGGAACGCAAATGGGAAATTCTGGGCAGACGAGGTTAGGAGAGAACTCCAAAAGATTGGGATGGGTTGGGTATGGGAAAAAGGGACTGAAAATCGCAAGAATGTGTGGAGAAAAATAAGAAGGAGGTACTTAGATATAAACCGACAAAATATTTTGGTCGAATGTGCGGGAAAACGATCACTATTTTTACAAAGAGACCTAAAACAAGTTTGGGGAAAAGAATCGTATATACTCAATCTAGGATTTAAAGAGACATCAGGGCTTGCTTGGTTCAGGTTAGGGGCATGGAAATTTTTAAAAATTAGCGACGATCACGATATGCGAATATGTCCAATGTGCGGGAGCTTTGAAGACGAGATACATATATTAGGAAAATGTAACGATTTAGAATATTGGAGGCATCAGTTATTACCGGAAAGATTTCTAAATTCAAATCGTGAAAGATTGGCACGCTACGAGTTACTGGCAAACCCAGAAAATTGGATAAACTTGGGTAGATTTCTGGACAAAACGCGGAAAATAAGAACAACACTCATTCAGGAATAAATAAATATGTTAACAAATTGCAATACCATTAATTCTTAATAATTCTACATAACTAAGTTAATGTATAATGTAATTGTATTGATATCTAATTGTAACATTATTATGTTTTTTTTTAAGTATATATTACCAAACATCAACTTATTGTAACAGACTGTCAACAGCACGTACGGCTTACTGCCCGTGCGATACATATTATTAAATAACATTGTATGTATCTTACTTATAGTTTAATAAAGTCCTTATGTATATGTACTTAAATATAAACAGGACGAGGCATTTATCTGAAATAATATATTCTAAAAATTAAATACAGTAAATGTTACAAAAATTGTTATTGTTATTATTATTATTATTATTATTATTATTAACTACTCTCAGTGAATAAATAATACGTCGTATTAAACCCCAATATACGTACGAAAACATTATGCACAATGCTCAGACCGCATGAGGTAAAGAAACATAAGGAAATAGCGACTTGAAAATATCAGTGTAACTTTGCGGACATGTGATTTCACCGAATTTTTCTTTTCTTTTTGTTTTTCGTTATAAAATAATTAACGATGATGTTTCAGAACTCACAATGTAAACAAAACAATAATGACACGATAATTGGCCCATCACAAAACAGTTGCATGTAATTTACATACCTAATATTGTAACAAAGTCATATAACTAAACATGACGGATTATTGCTGTTAACGGAATATTAAATAACACTCAATACAACATGAAAAAGACACAACTCGAGATAAACCACGTTTCAAGAATACGTGCATACACACAGTCTGTGACCCACACCCAACTGGAATATGACATTATTCTAGTTGTACTCTATTACTTGGGCTAACCACAGCTACATCTGTTGGTTAGCAAGATAACTACTAATTTGATTTTTTTCTGATTGAAGACCTATGTATTAGGAACACGAGAACAGAAATTTTTAAAAGTGTCACTTTTCATGCGGAGCGGAGGTGCGAGTTATCAAGATACTTTTTTGTGATATAAACTGGTAAATTCAGTCAAAAAAGCATATTAATTCATTTGAATAAAATGTATTTTAACCTACAATTAACAGGCACTTAAGGTGAGACGGTAGGTCGTATCCCACCAATGTTAAAAACATATGAATTTGAGACACATCTCAAGAACAACTAGACGGAATGTATTGAATTTTTTACAGCAAATTAAATGAGGCTTGTAAAGACCACTGAACCATAGTCAAACTTGTATCTAAATATTGATGCCCTATATATTTTTTTGCGACTAGTCTCTATTTTTATTTTAAAAAATACTTCTAAAAAAATCATAACTGAGGATCTGTACAAGCGATTATCATGATTGTGGTTCCACAGCTTTAGATTAACTAGATTTACTGCCTGTAAAAATTTCATGTAAATATCTCTTATAGTTCCTGAGATAAGGGGACAAATGTTCGAAAATGTTTACTTTCGAGAAAACAAGGTTTAAAGTATAATGATATTACAGACTGACAACTGTCATTTGTTAAAAAAATAATTAACGCACTTATAATTGGCGTTCAGTACAAAACCATACACAGAAACGTTCAGAAAAGAACAGAATATTTAATTAGGCTATGAATTTTTTTCAAATTTTGGCCTACCGTCTTACCTTAATGAAACATACTTCAAATAAGCATATATGATAATTTCATATAATCTTCCTGTGAACTATTCCTATCTTTTAGCTCACAAAAATGTGAACAGTTAAATATATCGTGCGCCAATTGAATTAATTCTCCTACCATTACTATGCATTCTATTATTTATATTTTCCAGATGATGACCTCAAATAAATATTTGGCTATTCTTGCAACTGACCATTAATTACCAACTGTTTATAACTTTATATTTTATGACGAAGACTAAATATCGCCCAGTGGTTGCATCTGAACCAGGAGTTGCTTTCTGGCGGCTAATACAGGGTGATTCAAAAGTCTCTTGACATTTTCGTGAAACCAATGTTTTATGCCTAACTTGATATTACATATGGAAAGTAACGTGTAGAAATGTGGAAGTCTCAACATACATCTACCCCAAGTGCCTCCCAAGCCTGTAGTTTGACATTTTATTTCAATAAATTAATACTGGGTTTATATAAAACGCGATCAATTAATTTATCTAATGATATTTAATTACAAAATCCAAACATAAATAAAAAACAAAACATAGTAACCGTAGTAACATGCTTCCACCGAATATGCCACTGGATGACTTCTATTTACCTTGGATAAAGATAATGAATTCCAGTATATATCATCATCATCATCATCATCATCATAGTACATTCACGAATTTAGGCCATTTGTTGACCTGTTTCGGCCTCAAGAGAAACACCATCCAAAAGTCTTTTGAGTGGACGTCCTGGTCTTCTTCATCCTGCAGGTTGATATCTTAACATTTGTTTGGGTATTCTGTGATCTTCCATTCGATGAACATGTTGCATCCATCTTGACTTATAATCAGAAATTTTGTTTTCTAAAGTTTCCATGTGTAATTCGTCAAAGATGTCTTCTTTTTTTGTGATCTAGTAGTGTGTATCCTGCAGTCCTCCGAAGGTATCTCATTTCAGCAGATCTAAGTCTCTGTATATCCTTCTGTTTCTCAACGTCCATACTTCGCTACCATACAAAAGAGTTGGAAGAGCCAGTGTTTTATACACTTTTAATCTTGAATGCTTTTGGACTAACTGTGGCTTGAAGATAGAATTTATTAACTCTAAAATTCTTAAAAATTTAGATATTTTTGCATTTACATCCTTTTCTTCTTCATATGAGATATTGCATCCTAGATATGTAAAATTATTCACCTGCTCCAAAATTTTATTGTCCAGTACAATTTTACTTCAGACAGGATCTACACCTTGAAATGCCATATTTTTGTTTTTTTTCTGTAGATATCTTCAATCCATATTCTTCTGTAATTTTGTTAAGTTCATACTGACCTTTCTGTAGATTATCTTCTGAATTTGCTATTATTATTTGGTCATCTGCAAATAATAGGGTGTTTCATTTTCTATTTTCTGATATTCTTATTCCAAATTTATATTTCTTGTTCCAGCAACATATTACTTCATTGATATAAATTGCAAAGAGTGTTGGGGATATGGGGGCAGCCTTATCTCACACCACGATTTATAATTCCTTCTTCAGAAAATCTGTTATTTAATTTAATCTTTATGGTGTTGTCTTTGTAAATATTTTGTATGTTCTGCAGAAGTAAATTTGGTATATTTCTGTCTTCCAATATATATAAGAGTTTTGATCTCTTGACTGTGTCGAATGCTTTTTCAAAATCTATGAAAGCAAAATGTGTTTCTATGTTGAATTCTCTTCTTTTTTCAAGCAATAATTTAACAGAAAATGCTGAATCATTACGAGATCGTCCTTTCCTAAATTCATTTTGACATTCCAAAAAGAATTTTTCACTGAAACTTTTCAATTATCCATTTAAAATGTCTGCAAAAATTTTGTAGCATGTGTTTAACAAACTGATTCCCCTATAGTTGTCCATTTTTCTCTTGTCTCCTTTCTTGAACAGGGGTATAAAATGCTTGTCTTCCATTCTTGTGGTATATATGCATTTTTGAATACATTATTAAAGAAGGACAACAGTCTTTCATGGAACTGTTTGCTTGCATATTTGTACAATTCAGCATTCAAGCCATCTGTGCCAGTTGCCTTCCCATTTTTCAATTTCTTTAAACTATTGTTCAATTCTTCCAATGATATTATGGAATCTGTCTCATTATTGTTTTGGAAAATTGTCAGTCCAAAGACTTTTATAATAATTGAAAAAATCTTCTTTTGTTACTCCGCAATTAATTTTGGTAGATTCTTTAGTATCTTTATTCAAATGTTTTAATATTTTGAAGGCACTAGGTTGGAGCTTATGCAAGTCTGATTCTAAATGTGTAACAAAATTTAACCATGTTATCCTATGTCTCTTTCTTATTTCCCTCTTAACAATAGCTCTACAGTGTTTGAATTCTATTTCATTTTCTAATTTCTTTGTGTTCAAATATTTTTTATAAGCTGCATTTTTCTCTTCAATCAATTGTTTTATTTGATCACCCCAGATTTTTAGAGTTCTATTTCTTCTTTGTTGTATATTACTTTTCCTAAAGTTTCATTAGCTGCATTTTGAATTATCATTTTAATGTTTTTCCATTCTTCTTCGACATCATTACTTTCTGGAGTTGTAGCCATATATTGCTGAATTCTTCTCGAATATAACCATTTAATGCTGTCATCATAAAATAATTTTACCTTGTACTTTTGTTCTATGCTCTGTTGTTGTTTCTTCTTTTTTAACCATCTTGGTGGAAATCTTATTTTTGCTTCTACTAGGTAGTGATCTGAACCAATATCATATACTCTGTAAGCTCTGACATCAAGAAACAATTTAAAAATCTTATTATTTGCAATGAAATAATCAATGATTGATTTTGAGTCCTAACGATGCCATGTATACTTTATGTATGTTTCTATGATTGTAAAAGGTATTCGTTATCCTCAGTTCATTGTATATAGCAAAATCTGTTAATCTTGTCCCATTCCTATTGCTGGTTGGTTCCCCAAATGTTCCAATATTATTGTTGACTTGAGCATATGCCCACTCTGGCATTTAAATTTCCTATTATGAGAATGTAATCATTTCTATTTATTTTGCTATAAATTTCTTGTAATATTTTATAGAATTCTTCATTATCTTCTTCGCAGCCTTCCTCTGGTGCATATACACCAAGAACTGTCAAATTGCCTCTATTTATTTTCAGTCGAAGCTCTAATATTCTTCCATTCCAGTAAGTGTAGTGTTGAATTTTATTTCTTATGGTTTTATTAATCCAAATTATTACTCCAGCTTGTCCATGGGTTTTCCTCTTGACACCGCTATATATTTGTACATAATTTTGTGTTTCTTTCGTTCCTTTAAGTTTCTTCTTAGTTTCTGTAGTTACTGCAACATTAATGTTTCTATTCTTAAAAATATACTGTCTAGTTCCTCTTCCTTTTTCATGGATTCTTCGGACATTCCAGGTTGCATATCTTACAATATCATTGTGCCGTTTTCTTTTTAACCAGTATATATATATATATACGAGTAAATGTCACAATAACATGAAATTGGATGAATCAGAACACACGTAGACCAAGTCATAACTAACTCACTGGCACGATCAAACCCGTAGGTTCATGGCCACACGGACATAAGCTGCCCATACATCCCTATCCTGAGTCAATGTTTTCCAATCATCCCCTCTATAATCTAATTCCCTCAAACCATGGTTAATGTTATTCTCCCACTTCATTCTTGGTCTACCAACTGGGTGTTTTCCCTCTGGTTTTCCTACAAGAAGCTTCCATGCATGTCTTTCATTCCCCCATTCGTGCCACATGTCCTGCCCATCGCAGTAGACCAAGTACTGAATGTCATATTTGGAGAAACAATATGTTAAAATAAATTAATCCACAAATAATTCTAGGGAGTATTTCAACTCTCTCTTTGCAATTACAATTATTTTTAATCCTATACATTACACATATGAACATAGTGAAATGTAGTTAGAATTATTTTAACATTAGTTTTTCCATGAAATTTGCCCGAGCACAATATGATATACTTGTGCTTTGAATAATCAAATTATCAATTCTGTTCGTAATACACAGTTAGGAGTTTTTTACATATTTTTAAAGCCTGTCTGTCAGAATTATTTTGTACGATCAAAAAGTATGCTCCACATCATATGATGTTATGGGAGCAATCATGTACTGCACTATATATGATAGTTTGATGTAAGTGAGAATAATATTGGCTTTACCCACAAGAACTTTACTAATTTCATTAACTGTAGAGCATAGTTTCAAGTTTTGCAGCAGCAGTCTTCCCTACATTTAAACACTGTAATCCATTCATACAATAAGGACTGCCCTTAGGTAGCAAAAAGGAATAGGTTTCTACCTGAGAGAAAGAGTAGGTGGTTAATACTCTAACATTGTTGTTCTACTTATTCATGTTCTTGTCACAGATTAGGATATCCCTGTTCTTGATATGTAGTTTCGGACAAAAGCCTCCCCTTGATCATTCCATGTCTCCTTTTTTCAATTATTTTCTTTTATCAAATCTATTTATCTTGTTCCAGATGGGATACTTAGGAATTTTCGCCTGTCTACCATATTACTTTGTCAAAAATGTTCAAAACTACAGTCACTCCAAAAATGTTTCTAACCAATTAGTAGATATTTTATTTTAAAAAAATGAAAGTTTAACAATATGAAGGAATATTAAATTTTTACTGAAATATGAACATTTTGCCAAAATATTATGAAATATGAAAAAATATGGTCTTATTTGATTCTACATATCATAAAATGTAAAGATACTTTGTCTCAGCGCTCTCTGACTGATAGTTTAAAACATGAAATTTCATAAAAATCCTCGCTCTATTTATGACATTTTTAGGTGAATAAAAATAATTATGCACTCTTTATGACTATTATTCGAGCTGTTATAACAGATTAACAAAAAATACAAGAAAATTACCAAATAAAGTATGTACTTATTTCAAGTACCTAGGAACAATAATCACAAATAGGAATGAGATGCACAAAGAAATTAAACATAGGCTCAATTCTGGAAATGCCCGCTATTATGCATTGCAGAGACTCTGGATGTCCCAACTCCTTTCAAAAACGTTAAACTGAAAATATATAAAACTATTATTCTACCAGTTATATTATATGGGTGCGAAACATGGACTCTTACTTTAAGGGAGGAAAGGAGATTACAAGTATTTGAGAATAAAGTACTTAAGAAAATTTTTGGACCAAAGAGAGATGAACAGACAGGTGAATGGAGAAGACTGCATAACAATGAACTACATGGTCTTTATAGGAAGCCAGATATAATAAGAACAATCAAGTCTCGTGGACTGCGATGGGCAGGACATGTCGCACGTTTGAGGAGTGAGAGACTTGCATGGAGGCTTCTTGTAGGAAGGCCAGAGGAAAGACGCCCGGTTGGTAGACCAAGAATGAGGTGGGAGAATAGCATTAATTATGATTTGAGGGAAGTAGATTATACAGGGAATGATTGATTGGAAAGCATTAGCTCAGGATAGGGATGTATGGAGAGCTTATGTCCGCGCGGCCATGAACCTACGGGTTCGATAGTGCCAGTGAGTAAGTAAGTAAGTAAGTTATTTTGTATTCCAATGTATGCATAGTTAATAGAATAAATAATAGTTTTAAAAAACTAAAAGAACACGCTTTATTAGAAAACTAAAAAATGAGAAATAATTTCAATTTCCAATACGCTTGGGATAAAATAAAGTGGTCAACAAAAAATCATCTCCAACACATATAGAATAAAATTAGAGTTATCAACAAAAAGAAAATAATTTTACCATCAAAAGCGTGGGGTGCTTTTTATGGTTTTTACATTTTCTTCTTAGAGAGCTTACTTTTACCAATATCTGTTTATTATCAAATATATTAATTGATTCAGAGCACCCCACGCTTTTGATGGTAAAATTATTTTCATTTTGTTGATAACTAATTTTATTCTATATGTGTTGGAGATGATTTTTTTGTTGACCACTTTATTTTATCCCAAGCGTATTGGAAATTAAAATTATTTTTCATTTTTTAGTTTTCCAATAAAGCGTGTCTTTTAGTTTTTTAAAACTATTATTTATTCTATATGTGTTGGAGATGATTTTTTTGTTGACCACTTTAAATTTATCCCAAGCGTGTTGGAAATTAAAATTATTTTTCTTTTTGAGTTCGGTTTTCTAATAAAGCGTGTTGTTTTAGTTTTTTAAAACTATTATTTATTTTTTATTTTTTAGTTTTAATATTTTACAGAATAAGATAAGAATGTAAATATCTTTAAATTCCATACTATTGTAGTATGAGCTAAAAGTATTACTCTTCTAAAAAACGAATCCTCCCAGCCGGATTCGAACCAGCGACCTATGGATTACTGAAATTATATACCACTAGTTCACCGCTCTTTCAACGATTGACTAAAAAGTCGACAAGTCCGTAACCTATTATACCAGTTTTAATTTTTTCGATTTTCTGATGATTCTGGCCAGGAATTTAGAAATGAAATATGAAATTATTGTAGTGTCACGGGTCCTCTACAAGTATACAAAGTTTCATGTCGATCCAATGTCTCTAAGTGGGTGAAAATCGTGTTCAAAGATTCCGTTACATAAATACAAACACACTTTTTTTTTACTTTCTGATGATTCTGGCCAGGATTTTAGAAAATGAATATGAAATTATTGTATTGTCACGGGTTCTTTACAAGTATACAAAGTTTCAAGTCGATCCAATGTCTGTTAGTGGGTGAAAATCGTGTTCCAAAATTCCGTTACATAAATACAAACACACTTTTTTTTTATTTTCTGATGATTCTGGCCAGGATTTTAGAAAATGAATACGAAATTGTTGTATTGTCACGGGTCCTTTACAAGTATACAAAATTTCAGGTCTATCCTATGTTTCTAAGTGGGTGAAAATCGTGTTCAAAGATTCCGTTACATAAATACAAAGACACGTTTTTATTTATTTTCTGATGATTCTGGCCAGGATTTTAGAAAATACATATGAAATTATTGTACTGTCACGGGTCCTTTACAAGTATACAAAATTTCAAGTCGATCCAATTATTTTAAGTGTGTGAAAAACGTGTTGAAAGATTCAGTTACATAGATAGATAGATACAGGTCAAGCTAATATAAAGCGTGTAAAAAATAACTCTATTCTGTTCTCTAAGGAGTACTGTCTCTCTTACTAGCTCAAAGCAATTTGTTACGACCACCAAATTAGGAACGCAAATGGGAAATTCTGGGCAGACGAGGTTAGGAGAGAACTCCAAAAGATTGGGATGGGTTGGGTATGGGAAAAAGGGACTGAAAATCGCAAGAATGTATGGAGAAAAATAAGAAGGAGGTACTTAGATATAAACCGACAAAATATTTTGGTCGAATGTGCGGGAAAACGATCACTATTTTTACAAAGAGACCTAAAACAAGTTTGGGGAAAAGAATCGTATATACTCAATCTAGGATTTAAAGAGACATCAGGGCTTGCTTGGTTCAGGTTAGGGGCATGGAAATTTTTAAAAATTAGCGACGATCACGATATGCGAATATGTCCAATGTGCGGGAGCTTTGAAGACGAGATACATATATTAGGAAAATGTAACGATTTAGAATATTGGAGGCATCAGTTATTACCGGAAAGATTTCTAAATTCAAATCGTGAAAGATTGGCACGCTACGAGTTACTGGCAAACCCAGAAAATTGGATAAACTTGGGTAGATTTCTGGACAAAACGCGGAAAAATAAGAACAACACTCATTCAGGAATAAATAAATATGTTAACAAATTGCAATACCATTAATTCTTAATAATTCTACATAACTAAGTTAATGTATAATGTAATTGTATTGATATCTAATTGTAACATTATTATGTTTTTTTTAAGTATATTATTACCAAACATCAACTTATTGTAACAGACTGTCAACAGCACGTACGGCTTACTGCCCGTGCGATACATATTATTAAATAACATTGTATGTATCTTACTTATAGTTTAATAAAGTCCTTATGTATATGTACTTAAATATAAACAGGACGAGGCATTTATCTGAAATAATATATTCTAAAAATTAAAATACAGTAAATGTTACAAAAATTGTTATTGTTATTATTATTATTATTATTATTATTATTAACTACTCTCAGTGAATAAATAATACGTCGTATTAAACCCCAATATACGTACGAAAACATTATGCACAATGCTCAGACCGCATGAGGTAAAGAAACATAAGGAAATAGCGACTTGAAAATATCAGTGTAACTTTGCGGACATGTGATTTCACCGAATTTTTCTTTTCTTTTTGTTTTTCGTTATAAAATAATTAACGATGATGTTTCAGAACTCACAATGTAAACAAACAATAATGACACGATAATTGGCCCATCGCAAAACAGTTGCATGTAATTTACATACCTAATATTGTAACAAAGTCATATAACTAAACATGACGGATTATTGCTGTTAACGGAATATTAAATAACACTCAATACAACATGAAAAGACACAACTCGAGATAAACCACGTTTCAAGAATACGTGCATACACACAGTCTGTGACCCACACCCAACTGGAATATGACATTATTCTAGTTGTACTCTATTACTTGGGCTAACCACAGCTACATCTGTTGGTTAGCAAGATAACTACTAATTTGATTTTTTTCTGATTGAAGACCTATGTATTAGGAACACGAGAACAGAAATTTTTAAAAGTGTCACTTTTCATGCGGAGCGGAGGTGAGAGTTATCAGATACTTTTTTGTGATATAAAACTGGTAAATTCAGTCAAAAAAGCATATTAATTCATTTGAATAAAATGTATTTTAACCTACAATTAACAGGCACTTAAGGTGAGACGGTAGGTCGTATCCCACCAATGTTAAAACATATGAATTTGAGACACATCTCAAGAACAACTAGACGGAATGTATTGAATTTTTTACAGCAAATTAAATGAGGCTTGTAAAGACCACTGAACCATAGTCAAACTTGTATCTAAATATTGATGCCCTATATATTTTTTTGCGACTAGTCTCTATTTTTATTTTAAAAAATACTTCTAAAAAATCATAACTGAGGATCTGTACAAGCGATTATCATGATTGTGGTTCCACAGCTTTAGATTAACTAGATTACTGCCTGTAAAATTTCATGTAAATATCTTATAGTTCCTGAGATAAGGGGACAAATGTTCGAAAATGTTTACTTTCGAGAAAACAAGGTTTAAAGTATAATGATATTACAGACTGACAACTGTCATTTGTTAAAAAAATAATTAACGCACTTATAATTGGCGTTCAGTACAAAACCATACACAGAAACGTTCAGAAAAGAACAGAATATTTAATTAGGCTATGAATTTTTTTTCAAATTTTGGCCTACCGTCTTACCTTAATGAAACATACTTCAAATAAGCATATATGGTAATTTCATATAATCTTTCTGTGAACTATTCCTATCTTTTAGCTCACAAAAATGTGAACAGTTAAATATATCGTGCACCAATTGAATTAATTCTCCTACCATTACTATGCATTCTATTATTTATATTTTCCAGATGATGACCTCAAATAAATATTTGGCTATTCTTGCAACGGACCATTAATTACCAACTATTTCTAACTTTATATTTTATGACGAAGACTAAATATCGCCCAGTGGTTGCATCTGAACCAGGAGTTGCTCCCTGGCGGCTAATAAGGGTGATTCAAAAGTCTCTTGACATTTTCGTGAAACCAAAGTTTTATGCCTAACTGGTTATTACATATGGAAAGTAACGACTACTGAGTGATAAACTCTGCACATTTCAATGTGATGATCCTCTAAGTCACAGCACAGACTCCATCTTTCTTCTGTACAGCGAAACACTTTTGCCAGCATTGCTGGTGTGATTGCAGCAACAGCTGCAGCTATACGGTTTCTCAATTGCTGTAAGGTATTGAATTTCACTTCATACACTTTGGACTTAACAGAACCCCAAACAAAGATGTCTAGTGGTGTCAGATCTGGAGAGCGGGCAGCCAAAATGCTTGATGAACCACGACCGATCCACCTACAAGGGAAAATTTCGTTGAGGTGGTCACGAACAATTATGGCAAAATGGGGTGGTGCTCCAACTTTCTGGAAAACCACAGTATCTTGAACAGCATCCTGTTCTAGGAATTGTTCTAACATGTAAAGATAGTTACTTCGAATTACTGTTCTTCATTTTCAATGGCATTTAACAGGTCATCACACGTAGCATGTCGAGCTACATAGTCTTGTGCATTATGTGGATATAATATGGGCGTTTGTTAAGTTTGAAGCACAAGGTACGCTATACAGTGCTTTGGGACATACCGAACTCTCCGCTGAGTCTTCTGGTTGACGCACCGGGACTTCGTGAGATGGCATCTGTATGATTTGCACGTCTTCTGGTGTTGTAGCCGGCCTCCCTCTACGTGCCTCATAAGCAACAGATCCCGTCAGTTTCATTTTCAGTACCAGATCTCTAATAGCTTGCCTGCTAGGACCTGGTATTCTGAACTTTCTAGTGAATTCTACTTGGACCTACCCGTACATCAATCCTTCTATACGAGCGAAAACGATAGCTAATCTTTTCTCTATTATTAGCATAGTTTCCAATTACATATAACAAAAATATACAAATTAACGATATGAGGAAAATGTCAAGAGATTTTTTAATCACCCTGTACCTTAGTGACTATCAAGATGGAGTTTAGTCACTTAACCTTCGCATATTTAGCGGCGTTGGTGTTCAGTCGAAAGTCGGAGTGAATTAGGGATGAAATGAGCTGCTTCCTCTTTAGAGTAGGATATCGGAAACCACCCGGTCGGACAAGCAGAAAGTCCGAAAGTCGACCAAGCGGAATGAGCCACACTACTCTAGCTGTAACACAGCACTCATTTCATAGGTCTGGGACCATCGGGGGGTGTGGGACATATTTTTCGGTGAATAGCACATTGCTATAGCAAATGCCCTAATATTGCGATCAATTAGGTTGGTTTGATAAGTGGAAACATGTCAATTACACGTTTTTCAATAGTTGTCGCGACATACGGCATTTGTGCTAGGTTGCTCAGCTCCGCGATCCTCATGTATAGCGGTGCCGAAAACATAATTTTGAGACATTTATTCTGTATACATGATTTTCTTCTGTGGCAACCAGCGAGGATACTCCAGGCTTCACTGTCGCACAGCAATATGCTGTGGTTCACAACTGTATAGAGTCAGCTTGGTCCTAGATGATTGTGTAGGCGACTTGAAAAATGGATATATTAAAGCAATAACAGTATTTGATTTATAAAGGAGATGCCCAATGTGAATTTGGAACGATGAGCTTGGAATCCAGGTGAATTCCAAGATACTTGACCAAAGTCTCAAGGCGCAAGTGATGAACTTTTAAGGCGAATTGTACAGGAGTTCGTCTGCAGGACTTGGTGAATAAGAAGCTTGCGTCTTGTTCACATTAAGTTTAATATTCCGCAGTCCGTAGCCAGCAATGGATGGAATTTAAGGCGACTGGACTATATGGATACGGCGGGGAAGTAGACGGAACGCAGTCTGATGATACACACAGGTATCATCAGCGAAGGATGCTATATGTATACGGTTAAAAGTAGGTATATCAGACACATAGAGTGTGTATAATATGGATGAGAGGACAGCACCTTGAGGAACTCCCGCCAAAAGGGGATTACAGTCGGAATTCTACCAACTAATCGACACATAAATTTGTCGGTTAGTTAGGTAATTTTCTATAAGTTTAATTAAGTCAGCCGAAATTTTAAATGTGATTAATTTGACTATTTAATTCATGCCCCAAATGGGAGTTAATGACCAATGACGTTTCAATGAATTTTGTTTTACAACAAATGACAGTCGTGTTTCACCTCGATATTTATCGAATTATGTTTACCAAAATAAAGAATGCTCCTCCATTTTAATATTCTGAACAGGTCAGAATATAATTTTGCAGTGACTGACTCTTCAACAAATACGTTGTATGTAGCAAATAATGTACAGATTCCTTAGAACTTCACATTTGATAATTGTGTGTTCAATAATTGTGTTTTTAAAAAAGGATTTTTCTGAGTTGTTTCCTAAAAAAATAATCAATAACCTATAATGTTCATTATAATATACAGTTTGATGTGTTTGATTTTTTCTTCACTAGGATGCATTCTTACAATAATGTGATCCTATTTGGCAATAAATAATATGATCTAGTTGAAGTGGATGAACAAATGAAACATAACCAAACATTCCTCGTTTGTTTTAAAACATCGCCGTTTATATTAAATATATAAATATTTTAAAATAACTATATTTAAATAATGATTTGTGAATAACCAGCTCAATTTTATTCGTTAAATAATCCTAACAAATGCCACTTTTGAGTTCCAAATCCTCTAGATAAATTGGAAATCACTGGTGGCATTACTTATGAATAATAGTCCATTTATCCAAATCATATCAAAGACTTTCTTATTGTCAAGGAAAAATGCCAAACTACTTTTATTGTAGTTGAATCCCGTGATCATCTGATCACTCAGTCTAGCAAGCTAATGCGAAGTGGTATCTGATTTTCTTAAAACAAATTCTTAATTACGTATAAGGTCTTTCTCTTCAACCTCTCTTATTTAGTCGTGCCAAAGTAAGTTTCTCCATTTTTATGCCCAGCACGGGTTGAAGATTAATTGCCCGTAGATTATCGGGATTGGTAGGATCTTTACCAGGTTTGGGAATAGTGGCCACTTTAGCTCTTTTCCACACTTCAGGAAAATAGTGGAACTTCAAGCAAAGCTTCACTATTTGGAGAACAGGTAAAGGTTTTTAGCGGTAATTGTTTTGCCGTCAGGTTGGGTATACGGTCAGGACCGGGGGCACGGTGGGAAGGAAGGTAATGGAATATGGCTTTCAATTCAGAAAGCTGTATGTATTTAAACGTGAGAGGGATGAATCTCTAAAGAAGAGTACTTATTGTATGATGTATCTCAGTTTCATGGGCTGGTGTCGTGAGCTCATGAGGGCGGAATCTTAATGCAAGATGTTCAGCTAGAACTAGGACCTTCTCCTGCGGGAGATAAGCTCTAGTTCCATTGTCTTGGATGGTCAAAAGAGGAGGTGGAGCTCGGCTCCTTCGAATCCGTTTCAAGATTTCCCAAAGGGGACTCTTATTGTCAGAGAAACGCTGAAGGGAAGAATTCCAGTCAGTAATTCTCATTTCATGCAGACGACCCCGCAACAGATGAGCATAGCGATTGTATAGTTAAGCGTTGAGGCCCCGAAATCACGGTGTAATTTTAGATACCATCTTTTTACGTTCAAATGATTTTGGAGTGTGGGGTCGGGTTGTTTTGTTTATGCAATGTAATTTGTTGGCGTTGGCGATAGTGTTATGACCGTTTTAATGGCGGCCTTTAAGCTAAGGACGCCGTGTTCTAATTGCTCTGTCGACTGGTCAGAAACTGTTGGCTTAACACATTGGTTAACCTTTGGAGTGTAATTCTGCCAGTCAATGTAATCGTGATGTATGTTAAGGGGAGAGGATAATACAAATATTGGAGACATTTTAAAGAGTATTGGAGAGTGATCCGAGTCGAGTGTGTCTGTAACAGTAGCAACGTGTGAAGAGTTAGGGACATTCCTCGAGAGTGCTATATCGAGAATAACAGAGCGGAATCCACAAGCTGTGTTTCGGAAGAATATCTGTTCCCTTGTAGCTGAGATTTCTACGTTATGAAGTTGGCAATATCTTTGAAGTGGTATACCAGAACCATTTTGGACACGACAATTCCAAAAATAATCTTTAGAATTATAATCTCCCGTTAACAAGTAGTTAGGGAGTACTGAAGTTAGAATATTTAGGCCATGTCTCGTTAGGAGTGTGGTCGGACATTTATAGATTGAAGCTATGAAAATTGATTCGCGATTTGTGATTGGAAGGAAAATGCCAGTGGATTCAATAAATTGAAACATTGGAATGGAGGTCACTTTATGGCAAATGGACTGTTTTATGCATACAGCCGTACCTCCAAGCGGAACATCTATTCGGTAATTTCTATAAATGTAATAGTGCAGAATTTTGAAACGATTACGCGGTTTTAAATGTGTTTCATTAAGAAAAAGAATGTCAATATCTCTTTCTTCGAGAAAAGTAATTAACTCCTGTACCTGTTTGGATGCACCACTGGCATTGAATGCCGCGATATTGAGATAGCTTTCGTGACGGAACCTATACATTGTCGCCGAAGCAAATATTCACTAGGTTTGTCATGAACAAAAACCTCTCCATCGGGGATTTTAAATCGGCCATCATGGATTCAATGTTATGGGGAAGTTTTTGTCCCTGACTGGAATGGGGAAGTTAAGAGACAGGCATGGCCTGCCCTGAGCAATATTTTCAATATGTCTACTTGTAGCAGAGGTGCTAAGAGCAACAATTTGTCTATAGGATATTTGAGGATTTGCGGGTTCTGATATGAAAGTCCGGGACTGGGGAACTGTAGGTTTTGGAGTAAAGAAAGGTTCAGTTTTTTGAGGAAAGCTGCTTATGCTGCTACATGTGATGGGCAATCACGGAAGGGTGCGGGGTGGTATGATGCACCATAGTTGGCGCACTTCAATCGGTTCCTGTGGGTAAGAACATAAGCTTCCACTGGACAGTCCCGATGATCATGCGCTTCAGCGCATACTACACACCTAAGTGTCAGGCTACACCCCGCAAAGGTGTGATGGAATCGGTGGCACCTAAAACATTGTTTAAATCCAAACCGGAGCTTATAAGGTTCCACTCCGATTACCGTATATAATCCATCCATAGTAACTTTGTCGAGGGCAGGTCTTTCATTGCAATCATAGCATTTTCATGCTATGCTTTGCAGCTTTACCAGGGAATTATAAGTGTGGTAGCTTCCCGTTGCTTTCCACATCGGTAAGCATGATGATGATAAGGGTGATTGTGATTGCCGGATGATTTTCGGGGACCGTTGGGCCCTAAGCTTCCTGACATTTGTCTTACAGGTGAGGAAATATCCCGAAAAAACTCACCCAGGATCCTATCCCGACCGGGATTTGAATTCGGGCCCGGTGCGTGACAAGGCAACACGCTACCTCGAGACCACAGCGGTGGACGCCATATATAAGAGACGCGTCAAAATATACAGGCTGTAATAGGACCTCATCGACAAAAGTATAGGGATGATAGGCCATGCAGAGATGATATTTTTTATGAAGGAACATAAAGTCGCAAACATGTTGTTTATGAGTTACGTGCACGTATCAAGGTGTGCGCACCACGCACTGGAACCAACCCGTTCGTTGTTTATCTGTGCCGTCAGTCCTCACTCTGTCATAACAATTGTTGTTTTGAGAATTTAATCAATATGCAGTACGAGTTGACTGAACTAAGAGACATGATTATTGGTTACGGTGAGGCGACAGGGAATCTAGGCCCTGCCGTCCACCCCTTGGGATACCTCGGTCGTCATGACCATACTCCCAAGTCCTAGTTCTAGTCCTCCCTATCCTAACTTCGCGTCCACGTTCAAGTTCTCGGTCCTTACACCAACACTCCAGGGAGAGAGTGTTGGAGTTTGCACTTCTGGGCAATTGATGAGCTACATATTACATCAGGTCGCTCAATCCTGATGACCCCACAGTTGGTCCACGGGCTCCATGAGCCTAGCCGGGAGGACTGCTGTCGCAGATCCACCGACCATTCCCCTGTTCTGCCTCCAGGGACGTGTCCTGCAGCCGTTGTGAGACCGGCTAGGGCTACAAGCCCAACAGTGTGAGACTTTTAGTACATCCAGGTGCTCATCTCCTGGCGACCCCACAGTTTGTCGACGGGCCCGTAGGCCAAGCCAGGAACCAGTACAGTAGCTCCCCGCTGGACTGGTCCGAGCCGAGCCCTGGTGTGCCCCCAGGGACGCCTTCTGCAGCTGTTGTGGGCCAGCACGGAGCTCGCAAGCTCCAACAGATGAGCAAATAGTACGACAAGGCGCTCAACTCTTGCCTACCCCACTAATGGTTCACGAGTCCCTTGGACTTAACCGGGAGGACTGTCTAGCAGATCCACCGATCTTTCCCCCAGTGCACCAGCTGGGGACGTGTTTGGTTGCTGAAGTGGGTCCAGCCTGAGCATTTAGTACGTCAGGTCGCTCAACTCCTGACGACCTCACAGATTGTCCTTGGGTCACTCGGTTCCAGAGTTGGCGCTAAGTCTCGAAGAACCAAAAAGACCGCGCTTCCTCCTTTCCCGAGCTTATTGACCTGGTGGTAATTCCCAGCATTACGCCGCGGTATTGTCCCATCCAGCCCGTTCGCAAGACTAGGCCAAGTCGTGTAGCTGCTGTGAGGCAGCCCACTGAGCAATGTAGGCATCCAGGGAGCTCATTACCCATGGTGCCCCCACAGATGGTCTCAGGTTCAATGAACCAGGAGATAGGGTACACGACTCCCTAGTCTCCCACCGCCCCGCCAATGGCGGCACAGGCCCCCTGCTGTGGGCCGGGGTCGTTCAGGCTTGACAGCAGGCCCCTATAGCCAAATGTTTTTCCTGCTGACCCCACTCATGGTCCCCGAGTCCATCGGACTTGGAAGGGAGGACTGACTAGCAGATCCACCGACCTTTTCCCCACTACGCCACCGAGGGGACGCGTTTTGCTGCTGGAGTGGGCGCAGCACGAGCTAAATAGTACGTCAGGTCGCTCGAGTCCTGACGACCCCACAAATGGCCCGCGGGTCCGGTCCGGACCTAGCCCGGGAGGAATGCAAGCAAACCACCGACCGTTCCCCTATCCGCCGCCCGGGGACGCGCCCTGTTGCTGGGAATGGAAGAGAGGCTCGTCGCATGTACGAGCAGCGGTATTCCAACAGGAGACATCCACACCGTTCTAAATTTGCTGCAATTCATGGACGCCTTGGAGAAACAGGGAATCTTCGTCCTCGGGCCACTGACGGTGAGAGGCGTGATGTGAGGACACCAGATTTTGAGGACACTGTGGTCGAGTGAGTTACTGTGGAACCTGCATGATGTGACTCCTTCTATGAAAGTAAGTAATAGTCCATTTGGAGGATATTGAGAGAGTACAATCTACACGCATACCACCTTCAGAATGTTCAGGTAATAGGACCACAGGATTTTGTACCTCGTATGAACTTTGTACAGTGGTTTCTGTATCAGACTTTTCACGATGCTGCCTTTCCTACTCAGTTGAATTCTCAGATGAGGCCAATTTTATGCGTGACGGATACTACAATAGCAGATATAGTCACATCTGAGATTACACTAACCCACATGCAATTGCTGTTCGCAATCACCAGCAGAGATTTTCCGTCAGCATTTGTGCTGGAATTGCTGGTACTCATCTGCTGGGACCTGTAATTCTGCCAGCAATATTAACTGGAGCAGCTTATCTACAGTTCCCACAGACCACCCTTCCTGAACTGCTAGATAGTGTACCGCTCGTTGTGCGCCGCAATCTCTGGTTCTAGCATGATGGACCCCCAGCACACTTCAGTGTCGACGCACGAACACAACTGACAGTCGTTTATTGGGACCGGTGAATTGGATGAGGAGGACCTGTTGCGTGGCCAGTGCGTTCGCCTGATTTAACGCCCCTTGATTTTTTCATTGGGGGCACCAGAGCTCAACTGATTGCCAGACTATACGCTGCATTTGACGATGTCAAACAGAATCCTGCCATGCTCGGCCATGCTGGCCGAATGTTGCTTCGACGATATCAAACACGCAATGAGGCAGAGGGTCGACTGTTTGAACACTTATTGTAAAAATATGCCCTTTTCAATAAAATGATATGTGTACAAATTGTTTGTAATCAATTCCGACCCTTACGGGTGAACATTTTCATCTGCGCATAACTCATAAATTATGTGATTGGGACTATATGTTCCTTCACAAAAAATTATCCTCTCTGCAAGGTCTATCATCCCTATCATTTCGTCGGTGAGGTCCTGTTATACCCTGTATATCTCTCGGCCAGGGTCTTTATTTTCTAGCTCGAGGATGTATAATGGGAGTGGGATAAAGTTATTACTTTCCTTTTTAGTTATTTTCTTTATGATTTTGACAAGATAGTTGAGGTTACGGAGTTCAAGTGGGATTTCTTCAGATGGAGTGTTGGTGGGAGCCTCTTAAGTACAACCCTCAGTGGCAGATCTTGTTTCACTGTATAAATGTAATGCTCATTGCCAGCTGACACAAAGTGTTATTTTAAAATTTAAAAATGTGCCACTGTGGTTGGGTAGTAACGCAATCCATCCCGTGTGGGTACGACATTAAGGTCGCCTGTAATTTTAGTTTTAATTTCTTTGTTCATTTACAACAAGTTTCCATGCACAATCACTGTGATTGGGGAGGACAAGGTTCTTTTTTTGGTTGGAAACACCGGAGGGTTACCCACTATTCGTCGCAATATTAGTCCTTATCTACCTGGCTGACCCAGGTTGAGGATCGGAAGGTCCAACAGTGTCAGTTGTAGAATCATCAGCCAATACTGAGAAAGGATTATTAACTGATACTCTTGGTACCTCAGTTGCAATTGACACAGTTGGTAATTTTTGGTTGGTTTGTTTTGTTTTCGTCTTTTCTTTCAGGAACATCGTGAATTGAGGGAGTGGGTTCTAAATGTTCATCCCCATTGAAAAACGTATCAAGTCTGAACATGCATTGCCATGATTTGGAGCTCATTCAGCAATCAATGTATTTTGACGCTTCAATGCATGTATATTTAAGTGTTTTTTTTCAGATCTTCAGAGCAAGTACGGGTCATGTCAATTGCAGTCTCGGAACGTTCGAATTCTGAGTAAGTTTGAAAATATTTGGCCAAGATAAAAAGGTGCCGCGAATTTGTGCATACGCCTTTTCATATTTAGAACTAGGTTTGAAATGTTGTTTGAGAAAAGTCTCAAAATTAATTAAAGCATTTCGCCAGATTTCCAACGTACCGGGTTCCGTATCCTCTACTCTCATACCCACAAGAATGATTTCCTCACACGCAGCCGTGGTGCTTGGGAAACCAAAGACTTAGTCCAACGACTACTGTACAATACTAAACACTGAATGCCAACACTTCTTAACTTAAAATTGTTAGCACAGTGGCTAAACTACACTCGATAACACTACACTAACGAAGCTCACGACGAGCGGGAGGCTCGCTGGGTATTGAAGGCCGAAACCTCACCCGATGTGACACGGAACATCGAACGACACTATTCACCGAAAACTTGGTAAAGCACAGAAAGAAAACGGCGTAGAAACGCAGAGGCGGCCGGAGACCGGGAACGAGATACCAAAGTAGTAGGGTATTTGAAGAAACCAAGATTTGCCACCATGAGACGTCGTACCACTGAGAGAACACAATGATGAATGATGATATTGTGACGATATATCGAACTTATCTGATAAAGTAAGTGCTGACGACATGTTTATTCTGGTTAGATTAGGTAGGTTAGGTTAGGGTAGATTAGGAAGATTTTTGGCAACCTTAATTTCTTTTAGCGTGTTTTTCATAAGTTGGCTATTCTGTTTCACCAATGACTAATAAAAATCTTCCATTTTTAGTGTGGTGTCTTTAGGTTATTTCTAACTTAACTTCTCACTCAATATTCAGGCATTTTTCGAATTTTGCCTGTTCTATGGAAATGAGCACCTATGACTCTTGTAACAGACCACTTGCTACAAACTATGAGTATATCAAAACCTGCCAATAGTACCAGAATGTTTACTCAAGTTTCCTCTACAGTCAATTTTCAACATGTTTATTCAAGTTATGATAGGTAGGTTACGTTAGATTAGGTAAGTTTGGTTAGATTATATAAGATTAAATTGTTCATGAGCAGAAATGTTTGCAGTCAGTTCTTGCCACATTCCCAATAAGAGGGCATAGAATACATAGAATGTGACAAGGATATGACTCTGATAAAGACAAAAACTGTGACCAAAATCTCCCAAGGCTTGGTTGGAGTGTTCCAAAGTGCAAAGGTTAAACCTGAATCATTCAGGTTATAGAAGTGGAAAATCAAATGATCAGAGACTGGAATAGTTTCCTTGAGGAGTACTACATTAAGAAATGTCCCATTCATACTATTGAACTGAAAGTACAAGCAGACCATCCTCGCCTAGTCATCCATTGTGAACTGTACAATACAGCATGGTTTTCCACAGTTATGTGCAGGAAGAGATCAGACAGTAGCCTTCTACCTGAGTTGGAACAATGAATTTCTATATACTCCAAGAGCTTATCATGGACTTCTGCCCATATCAGAAGAGAAGTTCAAAGATCTCCAAGAAATGAATGTTTGTTTAGAGAGGCCCAAACCTACTATACATTACTTATTTTAGAATTCACACTATGAGGTATATTAATTTAGGTAAAATTTGATCACTCAACTTATATTATTCTTCTTATTTTACTGTAAACTAGTTTTGGAAATTAGTTTCCATTCCATCTTCAGTATCTTTACCACCGTTATTCTATCGTCTTGAAGAGCCGACCTTCGCTCCTTCCATTGGAAGACTGAAAAACCTCAAAACCAGGTCATTCTCCCTGGGAATTTAAAAGTTCGTCAATTTCTCCTTTTTGCTCCTATGTAGATCTTTTCCCAAAAAGTGAGTTCTTTTGGTTTTTCTCTTTGTTTTAATAATTTAGCTTTCTTCTCGATAAGATGTTTTTCAGACCATTCATGGGCAGCCACTGCAGATTTTTCTACTTCCCCTTTCTCGACATTCCTGAGATGTTCTTTCACTCTAGTTTTCAAATTTTTCTTAGTTTTTCCTATGTAACTAAGAGAAATTTGAAAACTAGAGTGAAAGAACATCTCAGGATTGTCAAGAAAGGGGAAGGAGAAAATCTACAGTGGCTGCCCATGCATGGTCTGAAAAACATCTGATCGAGAAGAAAGCTAAATTATTAAAACAAATAGAAAAACCAAAAGAACTCACTGTTTGGGAAAAGATCTACATTCAAAGGAGCGAAAAAGAGAAATTAATGAACTTTTAAATTCCCGGGGAGAATGACCTGGTTTCGAGGTTTTTCAGTCTGCCAAGGGAAGGAGTGAAGGACGGCTCTTCACGATGACAGAATATCGGTTGTGATGATACTGAAGATGGAACGGAAACTAAGTTCCGAAACTAGTTTATAATAAAATAAGATGAATAATATGTGGTTAGTGACCAAATTTCACCTAAACTACTGTACATATTTACCACATGAAATTAAACCTGAGAAACAATGAATGACTAACAAATAACATAATATCATTATTGTATAATGAGAAGTATTGCTTCTAAGATAATTACCAACTTCCATACACACCGTTTCGATAACAACTCTACATTTGTTGTATTGAATTTATAACAATTGGTATTAATTATTTGTTAATAATTTTCCTGTAAATATTCACTTGGGTTTTGACATGTACATGTTAGCAGTTAAAAACACACAGTTAATAACTAGAGATTATATTACAATATCCAAATAATAATTCAGTTGCCATACCTCCTTCTTTTGCTCTAAAAGGTGACATTTCAACAGAATTTGTTATCACTTTTATGTTTCTGTTCACAACAATTGGTTATTTTTTTATTTCACAGCCAATAAATATATGCTTGTTCTATACTGTATATTTCGGATACATACATTCACAGTTAACATATGGTATAATAATATGGGGATCATCACGAATTCTACTCAAATACTCAAATTACAAAAAAGAATTATTAAAATCATGAATAAAGCACCATTCCAAAGAGAAAGTAAGAAACTCTTCAAAGAACTAATAATATTACCAGTTCCTTGTATTTACATTTTAGAATAAGTTTCTTTATTCATAAATATTTTAAACTCTTTGAAATAAATTCAGATTTACATGAACATAACTCTAGAATATCTAATAATATACACCTAAATTGTCACAGGCTTACCAGAAGTATTAACAGCATATCACATAGAGGTAGTAATTTATATAATCATCTCCATTCCAATGTTAAACTTCTTACGAGCAGAAAATTTAAGCTTGCCATAAATAACATTTTATTGTCTTATGTACCATTAAGTATGGGTGAATACCTTAATTTAAAATTGTAAGTAATATTTGATTGTGATTGCATCTCCGTCTTTTCTTTTGAAAGTGCTGCCCCTTGGTATTATGGTGTATTTTAATTGCAATGTATATTAGTTTCATTATATATTTATGTATGTATGTGTTATATTTTATATTGTTGTTTACGTACAGATTATAATCTGAACATGTCCTAAAGCATGCATGATGCTCTAATGGATGTTAAAATAAAAAAATAAAAAGATATAATACATAACAAATTTAAGATGTCTAAATAAAAACAAAAGTTATTTGGTTTCAAACTTCAAATTAGCTCGGGTGTAAATTTATGAAAACTTGATTTGTCTCCCATTCCCCTATAGTTTTCATGTATTATTTACATAGTGTAATTGGTTAGGACAATATGCTGGAAGGCTGAAAGTTAGACTTTCTCTTCATTTATGTAAGTCTGAAAATTATGTTCGTCTACTTACAAAGTTTTAATAAATTCAAGCTCAAATTTTATAGACCATGCCCTTTCTACTGAAACCATAATTTAATTTAAAAATCATGCAATATACAGAATGTTAAAAAATGTAATCCCAAATTGTTAAAAGATATTGATGAAACCACAACAAATATATTTTGTTAAATAATTATGAGTCAGAAACTCATATTGAGCGATTATACAGATAATGTGAAAGTGGGGGAAAAAATTCTATTTATTGGGAATTGTTAGGAAAATTATGCACTAGCATGATTAAAAAAAAAAGGATGAATTACTTTTGCAGAATGTAATTAGAGATCTGAGCTGTGTGACCTTATATATAAACCATGAACATTGAGAACAATTGTAAACTCAAGTGAAGCTAAAAATCCCAGGAGTGATAGTGAATTAAGTGTCCCTGCTTTGAGCTCTGACATAGAAGCAACTAGTCTGGCAACTGTTGTAACAATAAAAAAGTAATATCAGCATAAATATGACACAACTTAGGTTGGGATTTATGTGGTGTGGTGATAAAGATTACCAAAATCACAATGTTTATTATGTTACAAAGTTCTCTCAAATGTTTCCATGAAACCAAATAAATTACTATGGCATTTAAAAACAAAACATTCAGAAAATAAAAAATAAGTTAAGAATATTTTGTTTACATATTAATATGATTTAAATAAGAAATAGCTGTAGTATCTAAAGTGGGGTCACTAAATTGAAAAGTTTTGTAATCATATTTGGCTAGTTTTCATATTGCTAAAACTGGAAAACCTCATTATATATGAGGCGGTCAGAGGACAAGGGGTACAAGTGACTTTTTTTTAAAATATGAGTTAAGTGCAGAAATGGTTAGCTAATATGATAAACTGTTAGGTGCCCAAGAGGTATATGTGTGAGTTTGACAGGTTCTGACATATAGTGGAGTTTTAAAAAATCACTCAGAAAAACAGCTCATCTACTTGGAGGACAAGTGGTATGTCTATAGTTATACTCCTTGCCTTCCAACAGCTAGATGGACTCAAGCTTAGAGCATTGTATTTTTTAAATATTCCAACAAATTTTACGTGAATATTTTTATTGTATTATTAGTGTTTAATGTAGTGCTGGTGATTATTTGAGGTTTATTGATTTATCAAGTATTATTATGTCTGAATCAGAATCTAATGATCATGAGAATTAACTCAAACTCAGCCTTCATGGTAGGTAAAATATTTTAATCACTTTATCTATATTTTCACAATTGTATATTATAAAATAATACTTTTTAGCAATAAACTTTGAGATAATTAGAAATTATTTAACAATCTAAATAGAAAATATGATTTAGAAAATATGATTTAATGTTTAAAATAAAGGCATCTTTTCTTTTTTTTTTAAATATGTAGACTAATCATTGGTGTTCTTTTTGTTTCCTCGACTGATTCCAATGAAGATGGCATGAATAACCTGGCATTACAGGGCCTACAGAGGAAGAAGATGCTTCAATATTGCATGTTGGCAGAAAGAGAATTAGTAAACCAGAAAATTGGGTAATAAGTAAAGCAAAAAGAGGGAAGGAAATAAGGCAAACAGTATACAGACAGGAAGGGAAACATTCATGTGGAGAGGCGGGTAAGTGAATGTATCCTTGAATGCAGGTTAAGTGCAATGAACTTTCAGACTGATTTTGTTCATTAATCTTGTCATAATATGTGACTCTTTGGATAAGTACATATTTCCAGTCATAATAAAAACTTTGGTATGAATCTACTTTTCTTGGATAATTTATTTCAAAATATTCCTTGGAGGACAAGGGGTACAAGTGACTCTTAATGCAAAAAAAATTATATTATGGGTTAATGTTTATATTGAATCTGTTCATATTTTGCAGATAAATGGACTCACATATAAGGAATACAAACAAAGTTTATGAGACTTGTCAGATATTCCTGGAATTTTATATTCTCATTGATCTTTAAACTTAATTTTCTCCTAACTAATTTTTTATCACTTGTACCACTTGTCCTCTGACCGCCTCATATGTGAGAAACTGGTTGTTCCTGTGCAGATAAATGCATGGTGGACACTGGTCCCATACACTGGACCAAGTTTCATGAGAAAATATCTTCCCCCATGAGGACTTGAACTAGTGCATGACCTGTAGCTCAGTACCAAGACATCATGTCTCAGACTACTCGGCCATGGTGAATTTATAGACAGTGGTGAAATTAAAATAATATTTTGCCAAATGAGTACCAGTACTGAAGTATACAGTACAAATTGTTCACCAACTTACAACATGTAACACATTGTGTTAGAGAAATTACTTCATTACTGATTGAACTGTTTTGATTTTTAGTGCTTTTGGTGCTAAGTAAAGTTTGTGTGATCAATGTACACAAATGGTAGTTCTTGGTAAAATGTCATGGGTATGCTCTCGCATAAGTTCATAAACTAACTTTCATGTTAAAATAAGAATTTTAAAAATGAAACAATTAAAAACTGATCACAACATCAACATATTTTTATATATAATAATACTTTTTCACTGAATAGGTAATGAAAAATAATTCTAGCTTTGGAATTAATATTCTATAAGGTAGGGGCATTGGCCATCATTTCACTTATGAAAGGGAAAAAATTCATCTGCTCCTGTGTGAAAGAGAAAAAGAGCATAAGCAACAGAGAAAGAATATTAACTAAGCATACGTAGGTGTGTAAATCACATGAGATTTTGGCTTCTGGTTAACAGTTTAATCATCATGTTTCCTTCCTTGATCTTCCTCTCTCCCACCAAAAATTTGAAGCTACAAGACTGATTGATGAATCCGTCTGGGAGTTCATGATTATTTCAATACAACAGGGTGTTTGTTTGATAGCTCTTGGGACTTTGTTTAGAAAAATTTAATTTTAATTAATTAATTGATATTAGAATAACTTACCAATTTATTAAATAATGAGTAAGTACTACCTCCATAGTCAATATCCGGGATTTAGTCATTGGTGTACACTTAACTTGCAGTGAAAGTAATCAAAACTAGGGTAAACTTGGTTGAATCGGGAGTCAGGATAAATAGGGGTACTTTTAAAATTTGTTCTCTCCACTGAAATCTAAGACTCCCAGCAAAAGTGTTGGTTTCTGTCGATTATCCTCTGTAATTCAAGTATAAAAATCAGTTGTGTGACATTTTGGTTCACTTTGGTTATGTGAAGATTTTACAACAAAGGATTTGTGTTCCAGGTAAGTGGAAGAGTAGCTTCATATATTCAATATTTTCGTTTTTTGTTATGTGCATCTCTTATTAACTCTTGGTCCAATTGCAAATGAATTTCTGCTAAATTATTAAGTATCACCAAAGAGATTGAGATAATTCACATCTTTGTCGACAATGATTTAAGTGTTGCCAACCTATGAAAATTGATAATGAATTTCGGGTGAATAGGGACAGTGTATTTCACTAATTTATTTGTAACTATTGCCTTGCAGATGGTTAATCACGAACAGAATTCGACAGACGTTGATTTGCATGTAGCTACTAAAGTATTCTGTCAGAGGAAGAGGTTGTATCATCCAGCAGAGTTATTTGGGGTACCTCGTCCATGTCTTCACTGTAACAATGGGAGTGACAATTTGGTGAAAAAATCAATTAGTAGCCTACAAAGAATTCTTCCATTTTGTGCACATGGATTTGAATTAGATTTCAATGATGTAAAAAAGACAGCTTCTTGCTTCACAGAAAAAATGCAATAAGCATGATGATGATACTGGAGAGCCAGAAAAGAATAACACTATGTGTTAGATTTGTTTATAAAATACAGTGGCATGGTAAAGGATGTGAATGATATAATGAAAAGTGTGTTTGAGGTGAGGGAAGAGAAAAAGAATATAAAGAAATAAATTTCATTCTATGAGAGTTTATATAGAAAATTATGTATAAAATTGTGCTTAAAATGTCTGACAAATATTTTAGCGAAATAAACAATTTTATACTCTCCTGAATCACCCAAAAAACTGTCCCTATTTACCCTAAAAATTAGGATGAAGGCACTGGAATATAAATGTAAATAATTTCTCGTGCATTCGATTGATGGGTCTATAACTGGTACAAAATACTGATGAAAGGTTATATTACATCATGAAGTACAAAACGTATATGCCTTACCGACAATGAAACAAGTTTACAGATTTTCCTATTTTTGTCCTGATTCACCCGAGCTTACCCTATATATATTCTGAAAGTCTAATGTTTTATTTAATTAAATTCAGTTATCTCTTCACCTATTTTTAAGGCATGAGTAATTTCTGACATAATAATTGGTTTCTTAGTACAAGAGGGATGGAAATAAAGCCATAAACTAACATCATAGTAGCACACAAAAGAATTATAAATATACAGAATGATTCAAAATTTGCACATCATAGGACAACTCTATTATTAGTGTAGATTGGTATATTGGATTAATATAAGAAATTCAGTGGTATGAGCAAATTTGATTACCTCTTGACTTTTCCTCTGGGATCATCTCAAGTCTGTAATGTACAACAAAAGCCCCTGAACACTGCATGAACTGAAGGAAAACATCAGAAGAGCCTTTGCAAAAATAACATTTATGGTATTATGTAATGTGTGCATATGTTGTGCTAACTACATTTGGATATATTATCAATAGTTTGACAACCAATTTGAACACTTCCTCTATTAGTATTCAAGCATAAAATTACAAGACATTGCAGTGTAAGTGATAAATTTATTTCAGTTTACCATTGTGACTATCTGAATGTCAATTACTTTTTAAGTTTGTATTTACAAGTTGACAAATAATGCTATTGATTATTAGTTATTAATAATTGAAATAATTAACCTGAATGCAACATATTAAATAGTAATAATAAAGTATAAAATTTAAAACTGTATATTTCAAGCCTCTATCCTTTTTTCAGTATGTATACTAATAATCGAGTTGTCCCATGTTCAATATTAAATAAATTTTGAATCACTCTGAATATCCTTCAGTGCATTTTTTTTTATTTTCTTTAAATAGGAAATGTACATATCTGTAAAATAATCCAAAATAACTATCTTGTTCGGTTTTGGTGAAGTTTTGCGAGAACTGGATTTTTTAATCTCAAATGCTCAAAGTATCATTCTAAATCACATTGAAGAAATGCTACATGATGTATTTAAGGATTAAAAATAAATTTGATAAACCTCTGAGTTTCTTCCCTGTTTTTCGTAACTTATTTCTACAAATATATAACACTCCATTAAGTGATTCAACATATGTTACTGAAATAAACAGAACGAAATAAGAAAAAAAAATGTTTTATTTATACCTGAATGCAGTAGATAAATAACATAGGCCAGAATATAGTGTAACATAAAATAGGAATGAAAAATTTATTCATGTTAATATAAAAAATTACTTATCTATAAACAAGAAAATACCTCTATATCACATATATTTTATGCCTTCAAGTGTTTACATTTCCTTTCCCTCTTCTCCTTAATGCTCCTGATATAGATCTTTTTTGAGTGTTGAAATTTGAAAAATATTAGGTGATACAGATTTTTTATTAACATTTTCGGATTCAACATTTTAAAAACCATATGATTAAGAGAAATTCATTCAGAAAAAAAAAACAGTCATTCATATTTTTTCTATTGCTGAATAAACATGCAAATTGTATTTGAAAGTGTGATAGATATGATAAAAAAATTAAATGAAAGTAAGTTTTTTTTTTAAATACTAATGAAGGCTTTCCTACTTCCTTTTACATTGTCTGGAAGCCTGACATCATGTTACCATTAAAATGATGAAGTGAGGTCTGACACCACTATACTTATAAGAAGCCAAGCCAAACCAAGCAGTTAAAATTTACACAAGACGGCACTCAATGTAAACCTGGAAACAAGATAGGTGGGTTATTTATAATAATCAGTCAGATAAACTGGTGATGATCTTCAAAAATATATTTTTAAAAGCATGCAACTATTTTTGTATGTATTCAGTTTGGGGCTCCACTAAGGTCTCTTGCTAACATATAAATAGCCTACTCAAAATTAAATTTCTACATTTGTAAAATAATAAAAATTTGTTGTGGAATTCTGGATCAAAGGCATTCTCTTGACATGTTATTTCCAATTTTGGTGATAATTTTGTAGATATGGAGTAGTTCGTAATTACTTCAACCTGTTTGTCATTTAAAGTTTCAAGATATTAAGGGCTGTCAGGCATTACCTTCTTTTAAAAGAAATTTAAATCTTTTCTTTTGTTATTCGTCACAGCAGCTCAATTGATGCTTTTTATTTTTGTTTATCTAAAAATATTAGTTTATTTAATTTTTAATTTTAGTTTAATTTACACAAATATTTTCTTACATTTACTTTTTAATTATTTTAAAGTCTCTGAATTTAATTACCTAGAAACAATAATTAAAAACATGAATGAGGTGCACAAAAGAAATTAAAAATAGGCTCAATTCTGGTAATTCATGCTAGTATGCATTACAGACACTTCAACGACACACTTGTTATTTCAATTTCACTTAAAAAATGTTAAACTGAAAATATAAAGAACTGTTATTCCACCAGTTATATTAAATGGTTGTGAAACATGGACTCTTACTTTAAGGAAGGAGAAAATATTACGAATATTAGAGAATAAAGTTCTTAGGAAAATGTTTTGGACCAAAGAGAGATGAACACACAGGCAAATGGAAAAGACTACTTAACAGTGAAATACATGATCTTCATAGGAAACCATATATAATAAGAACAGTTAAGTCTCATAGACTGCAATGGACAGGACATGCAGAACAAAAGGGGAATGAAAGAGGTGTATGGAAACTTCTTGTAGGAAAACCAGAGGGAAAACGCCCATTTGGTAGACCAAGAATGGGGTGGGAGAATAATATTAAGCATGATTTGTGGGAAGAAGATTATACAGGGATGATTCAAAAATATTAATTTAGAATAGTGATGTGTGGAGAGCTTATGTCCACGTGGCAAGAACCTATGGGTTCGATAGTGCCAGTGAGTTAATTAGTTATGTTTAAGAACTTACGTAATATTTCTGCATCTAATATATTTTCACTGATTAAATGGAAGAGAAAGCTTCATGAGCTTAATTCTGTCAGCTTAAATAAATTATTATTATTATTATTATTATTATTATTATTATTATTATTATTATTATTATTATTATTATATTATTATTACTACTACTATTATTATTATTATTATTATTATTATTATTATTATTATTATTATTATATTTATTATTATCCTTATTGTTGTTGTTGTTGCCAATGCTTAAGGAGCTTGGACTTCCTCCATTCTCTATGGGTGTCCCAATAATAACATGTGAGCTGAGATGGTAGGTCAGCATCAATCTTCTTAATTGCTGGACATTTCAACAAATTTAATTCATTTTTTCCCAATGTAGTCCCCATCCAGAGATCCGATTGCGGGATCTTTTTACCACCGGTATATTTTACTTTAGGATGTCCCATTAATCTATACTGTATATCATTTTGTGTTAACCACGGTGTACCACTGGGGGTGATCTACGTTACACCAAGTTGAAAAGAATAAGAAGAAACAAGAAATAAACCTCTAGGCCTCAAATACTCTAATACTGTTGAGGTCGAAGAAGGAAGAGTTTAGCCATGAGGGGCTGGATTGGAAAGAATATAGTAGGATCCAATACAAGTAAGTGGAAGCAATATTGGATCGGTCATTTGCCCATCATGCTGACCAGGCTTATTGGTGGGTAGCCCATCCCGTTCGTTCACCATAAGTAGTTAACTCATGATTACTAACAGCTGCCCCACGTGAAGGTTGGGATTGGACACTAGAATGCTATCCAGGTCGGTTCTTTTAAGCTTTATATCGTCGCTTAAGAAACAATACCGCGTAACTAACAAAATGCAAATTTTACAAGAGAAGCAAAAAACTGTTTATTTTTCTTCTTAGTGCTCGTAGATTGAAACCATTTGCAACAAAATGAAGAAAATATCTTACTGATTTTATGTTGTTGGCAACAATGTAGCTGTTTTTCTTTATTAGACATCATGGTGTTAGTTACGCAGTATTGAACTATCATTTATTTTAGGAATATGTCAGTTAAGCGGAATTAAAAAATTGGTTATTTAAGAAGAAACTTTCCAAAATTAATTATTCATATTATTGAAAATTAATTAAATAATATAATTCATGAACAAACTAATTTATTATACTATATATACTAAAATAATTCGTACATTAGGCCCTACATAATAATTGTCCACCGCTGTGATCTCTTGTCACGCAGCGGGCATGGGTTCGATTCCCGGTCGGGACAGGCTCCTGGGTCAGGTTTTCTTCAGGTTTCTTCCTCAGCTGCAAGACAATTTTCAGAAGTTTTGGACTGAATGGTCCCCGAAAATCATCCGGCCATCATCATCATCAATCATCCCTATCATCACCATCATCCTTCATCGGTGTGGAAAGCAACGTGAAAGCTATCACACCTGTAATTCCCTAGTAAAGCTGCAAAGCATAGCATGAAAATGCTATGATTGCAGTGAAATACATGCCCTCGGGCAGAATTACTATGGATGGTTATAATAATTAAGAATAAAATCAAGAATTATTATAAAACATTGTTTGCAGGTAAATTACAATATTTCTTCATGTCTTACAAGGAATGTTGTCATAGAATTGATGGCAATTGTGGCAAAACCTTTTTAAGTTGCGTGTAGATGTTCTCACTTTCGTCTTGTTTATCTCCAGCCTTTCCAAGAGGAACCTGGGAAATTCTCTCTCTTTCACTATCTTGAGGCGCAACTCCTTGAATTCTTTAGTGAAATCCAGTTTATAAAAGATGACATATTTTGGGTCATATTTCATTACACTTAAATCAGTCACAGTGGGTCGTTTAGTTTTTGTCCTGCACGGACTGAATTTTACATCCAGAGCCTTTTATAACTACAATCTGTGAAGAAAATATGATTAAGATAAAGAATATTGTATGGATAAGGCATTTTCCTTGTCACAGTGGCATATTGACTAGGAAGAGTTATTTCTTAAGATTTTAGCTTACATTCAATCGCACTGTGCACCGAGTCACATTCCATTTGAGTGAGTCTCTTTTTCAAAATCTTCTGGAAAACAGTAATTCCTGTATTCGTTGCAAACTTCAGCAAAGCATTTGACTACGTTCCGATTTTGGTACGTACATCCACGTGAATATATACAGATTATGGGCACATCGCTCTCCTTCGCCACTTGTTCCAATGTGTCACTGCCTCAGTTTCATTAAACCAGTAACAGGTAACATCATGATTAGCCAATTCGTGCATGGTAAAATTATGGACAGCCAATTTAATTTTATAATATAATGCACTAGCCTACAGAAAAGGAGCTACCTTCACAGCCTGTAAGTCCATCGTATACACTCTACAGTCGGCTTCTTTCTTTTCTTTCGTCTTTTCTTCCCGAGCTTTTTTTTTTCATGGAAACACTCCTCTTCATTTATATTGCCTGTTCTATAGCCGACGCATAAGACGTATTCATCCTTTTTTGGGTCTAAATAGTCCTATATTCATGTCTAAGAGAATACTGTCAAATGTTTGTCAACTTATTGATCCCTTGTTCTCCTCTTAACATCGTTCTTTATAGAGATCATACAGCTGACTTACAGATTGTATCCCTAGTTACAGATAGAGTTTGGAAGACATATTTCTATAATGGTGCGGCGGCAATTATGGGAGAGATTCTATAAATTCCCTAACAAAATGTTTATCTCTTTTTTCATTGTTTGTGTCGGGATGCCTATTATCTGTACTCGGTAATATTCCTTTGACTGAATTTTCTTCTTTCAGTATCTAATACTAAAGTGTTCAAAAACACTTTTTTGCATATATTTTTTCTCGTATCATTCTCTTGTAGATGATAAACCAAAGTCCCCTTGCGTCTTGATTCTCCAGAATTAGGTCGCTTCCTTGAAATACTATCTATAAATCCTATAATGTAAGCCCTCCGTTGATCCCACCACAAAATGTATCCTAGAATTCTCGAAATATAGTTTTCTTTTCTTCTTCATTAATCATGTTGCATTCTCTTAATCGTTATATTCACACGTTTTTTGTTTGCATATTACCTTCTATTTTCTTTCTTCTCTGAGAACGTCTTGCTGAATATTGCCTTCTTTACTTTTTCTATATCCCGCATAGGGTTTTCCTTCCATTCTCAACTTTTGATATGTATGTTTTTTTTCTATTCTATCTTTACAGATTTCTTCTATCTTCTTCTAGATTCATTTAAGTAACCAAATAATTCACCTTCATCTGTTTCTTCACTTACGGTTTCTTTTCCTGAAGATGATGCATTTGAAGAATCATTTTCATAACTTGGGTCATCTACATCAGATTCTCCTTTTTGAAAAGAATTAGTGGCTGTGTCCGCAAAGGAAAAAATCGTACTGGCAAGGGTAAGTTACAAACATAGTGATAAAATTCTTAGGGAAGTTCGCCAGTTTATGTGTCATTGGATATCCGAAGGTAATTATAATATGGACATGTCAATCAAAAGCAGTTAGTTACATTCTAAATATAGCCGCCAGGTTTTTATTACAGTAATAAGAACCACCAATATAAACCAGCATAGAGTTTCTGTATAAATATTACATGTTAGATAAGTGAAGTAGATTGAAGTACAATGGAGAGTATACCAGAGATACGCGGTATTACAAAAACTTGTCATTCATATCAGTTATGCGGTATTGTAGACTTAAGTACAGTTACACGGTATTTCAGTAAAATTTTATTTGATATCAGATACACTGTATTGTGTTTGTATGTTTTGCGAGGTCACGGTACAAAATTTCAACATAACCTATATTTTAACGTGAGCGCGCTTCGTCAGTGATGCCAAAAGTATAAAAATGTCATTTTCACCAAAAGTGTCAGTTATGCGGTATTGTTTCTTAAGCGATGATATGTTTAAGGAATTAGAGGGTTTCCTCTCTGTTATAACAACATCCCTTTTACAGCCATTATCATTATTATGATTACTATTATTATTTTTACTATTATTATTATTTATTATTATTATTATTATTATTATTACTATTTTTTCTCATACGGCACATACTGGTGTATCTTGCCCTGGTTTCTGTACTTTTTATTACTGAAACCAGTTAATTTATGTAAATCAGAATAGTATGTACTGAATAATAAGATAATTAAATTATGAATTAATGACATGATTTACATTTTTCTTAATAATAGTAACATGCACTGCTGAATTCTTTTGGAATGGAATTAAAGTTGTGGACTCTGTGTCATAGATATATGGAACACAAAGAATCTTATGGTTAAAAGTAGGAATATTAAACACATAGAGTATGTACAATATGGGTGAGAGGACAGCACCTTGAGAAATTCCAGCCAAAAGGGAATTACAGTCAGAAATCTACACACTAACAGACACATAAATTTGTCGGTTAGTTAGGTATTTAGCTACAAGTTTAATTAAGTTAGCCAAAATTTGAAATGTGATTAATTTGACTATTTAACTCATGTCGCAAATGGTAGTCAATGACCAATCACGTTTGAACGAATTCTGTTTTACACCAATGACAGTTGTGTTTCACCTCACTCTTTATCGATTTCTCTTTATCAGCTCCTGCTTTTGTGATAAAGAAAGCTCCTCCTTTTTTAATATTCTGAACAGGTTAGACCATCATTTTTCTCCAACAAATACATTGAATATAGCAAATAATGAATAGATTCAGTGATTTTACTGAGTTGTTTATTCGTAATATAAATGATTAACCTATAATGTTGATTATAATAGTTTAATGTATTTCATTATTTCTCCACTAGGGCGCATTCTTACAATATTGTGATCCAATTTGGCAACAAATAATATGATCGAGTTGCAGTGAATATATATAACCTCACATTTCTAATTTGTTTTCAAACATCGCCGTTTATATTAACTATATACATATTTTAAAACACCGGTAACTACATTCAAATAATTATATTTTTAGTAAAGAGCTTAATTTTATTCGTTAAATAGTCCCAACAAATGCCACGAGTGATTTCCTAATTATCGATAAATTCACGACTCACGAAGTGAGGAGTGAATTTATCGATAATTTGGAAATCACTCGTGGCATTACTTATGAATAATAGTCCATTTATCCAAGTCGTGTCCATCATTGTGGTCTCGAGGTAGCATGCTGCCTTGTCCCGCAGCGGGCCTGGGTTCGATCCCCAGTCAGGGCAGTTTTTCTGGGTGAGATTTTTATCGGGGTTTTTCCTCACCTGTAAGACAAATGTCAGGAATACTTTAAGGCCTAAACTGTCCCCCGAAATCACATGACCATCATCATCATCCTTACCATTATCATCATCATAATCATCATCCTTCATCGGTGTGGAAAGCAATGGGAAGCTACCACACCTACAATTCCCTAGTAAAGCTGCAAAGCACAGCATGGAAATGCTATGATTGCAGTCAAAGACCTATCCTTGGGAAGAATTACTATGGATGGATATCCAAGTCTTATTGAAAGTTTTCTCATTTTCAAGAAAAAATGCCAAAGTACTTTCCTTGTTGAATCCCGTGATCATACGATCATTCAATCTAGCAAGCTGAAGCGGAGTGGTATCTGATTTTCTAAAGCAAAGTTTTTAATTAGATGTAATGTCTTTCTCTGTAACCTCTCTTTTTATAAGAGGCTTTTGAGCAAAGTTCTGGATTATGTGTACATTTTGGATATTAGAGTAAATCATTTGGATTACAAGTAGGTTCCACTCATCCATCATGAAAGAGAGGCACTAACATAAAAAAATAAATTACTTAAAGCAACTCTAGATGAAGTCATACACATTCCTCTTATACAAGACACAATATGTGAAACTGTCTATAAGTAACACTAACTCACTGACACTATCGAACCCATAGGTTCATGGCCAAGAGACATAAGTTTTCCATACTTCCCTATCATGAGCCAAAATTTTCCAGTCATCCCCTATATAATATACCTCCCTCAAATCCTGGTAAATGTTATTCTCCATCCTCATTATTTGCCTTCTTATTGCATGCATCCTCTCTGGTTTTCCCACAAGAAGATTCCATGCCCCTCTTTCATTCCCCGTTATACATGTCCTATACATCGTAGTCTATGAGACTTAAGTGTTCTTATTTCATCTGGCTTCCCATGAACATAATGTAGCTCATTGTTATATAATACACTCCATTCACGTGTCAATTTTTCTCGCTTTGAACCAAATATTTTCCTAAGAACTTTATTCTCAAATACTCATAAAAATGTTCTCCTCTCTGAAAGTAAGAGTCCGTGTTTCACATCCATTTAATGTAACTGAGAGAATAATTGTTTTTTTTTTCAGTTAAAATTTTTTTTGAGAGAAGTTGGGATGAAAAAGTCCCTGTAATGCTTAATATATCAAACTAACAAAAATAATGAGAAACTAAAACAATGGCTGTACCAATAACACTGGCCAACATGATTTTTGTCTCATGAGTACCAATAGTTGCACTTAAAGCAGTTTTTTATCGTGTTTCCAAATATGTATTAGGAATTTCTCCATCACCCACAGCTTTTTATTTCAATTTCAATTAATGGATTTAAATGATTATTTTTAATAAACATTTTTTCGTCCATTTGTCCATTGTAAAATAAAACCAAATGAGCTAACTCAAATGGTTTCAGCTATGGAAAAGAGATATCAATGTGTTACCACCTAGATTATAATAGGTCATACGGTAGCGTCCCATAAGGGAAAAATGGTTCAATATTTTTAATTGACCTTGGCCCGAGTGGTAGGCTTCGGTCGTGACAGTGAAAGTGCTAACGGGAACATCATTTTGTACATAGAAACATGTAAAACCATAAAACAAAACACTTTTATTATGAAGGTTAACATTACATAAGAGATATCCAATAATAAAACAGTTATAAACATCTTGGGTAAAGATGCTAGAGAATCGCCATATTGGAACGCGCCAAATTTGATTTAAAACTTAATATTTACATGAGAGTATTCAACTAAGTCAACTGTAGATTATTAAACCTGTAACTATTTATTTCAATCCTTTGATTTCCTTATTTTGCTAATTCATTGTTATTAAAATTTAACCAAATTAATCTAACATTTTTAGAGTTTTTTAACTTTATAGTTTTGAAGTTAAATTGATCCACCATAGTGATGTTATTTAAAACTTATACTTACACATGTAGAAGATTCATGGTCCTAAAGAAAACTGTAGTGAATACTTCAGTCCATGCCTCCAGACAGACCCTTTGCCTAAATTGAAAATGAGTATATATGTGATTTTTCCAGCTTTTCTATTTCCAAATCCTTTCACTTTCTAAACTTGTCTCCAATTGTGGGAATTTCTCATCGTCGCCTTCAAAATTTTTACCTACGTTCCACTTTCACCTATATAACTCAATTTCCCAAACTTTTATCTAATGTGGACAACTCTGGTTTTCTATCAAAACATGTTGATATTTTGAAACTACATCCTGGTGTTGTTGTGACATGGTTTTGATTACCACAATGAGTCCAGGATAATTTATTACAAAATATTATAAAATTATACTGGTTTTTTATTTCCTAAAAGCTCTTGGTATGAATTTTAAGTATGACTAATCGGTATTTAAGGGTGATTATTTATTTCCTATCTTCCAGTATTATACATTAGTATGTTTCATTTAAATAGTCCTATGTTTTATATTATCATTACGATTATGCCTGTTGCAATATCTTCCCCTCCCCAGACATGACATTAGGTTTGAAAAGCCGAATGTCATCTCCTTTAAGGATATCTCTCGCCTCCCGGGGGTTTTGTCTCGAAGCGTACCTTCCCGACGTAACTCTAGTGTTTAGCGTTTTGCACAAGTAGTTTACCTACTCCGTTCGGTGCACAACAGTGCACTTTCCAGTTATTACTAGTTGGATGTAAGCGCGTTTACTGTGATAAGGTTGGCAGCGTTACGTGAATCCGACATCATCAAGATGGCTCCTCGAGTCTATGTTGACTACATAATTTTCAGGCGAGTATTCTTAGCTTATTAACCCTGAAGTAATTTGTTCTCACTCCAAGTGGTTAGATCGTTTTTAATTGTTAGTTAGAACTGGATAACCTTAATTTGTATCGGAATATCAATGTGATCTGGTTACTTCGTGAGAACAATTTACTTCTGATAAATGCGTTTCATAATCCACTTTTAAAAAATCCGCACTTCTTCAATCTTCGTCCTTTATGTCATTGTAATTGTTCCGAAGTATCTTTACACACGATTCCTCTATTATTCTGCCCCACTGAACACCATGTTTTTCATCGATTTTTTTTACTTATTTGTTTCACCATGTTTTTACGTCGATTTCACTTTTGTATGTCTTATTTAATGGACTAATGTATTTAATCACTTGTATATTTTTCCTATAGACCCCGCCATGTCTTGCTGACGGCGTTGTTGCTCTTCTTCTGTTCGTGGGTCCGGAATCGTGCCCACGTGGCTCCAGGTCGTCTTCTTCTTCTCCATTTGATGTCTCGCCAGGGATCGTGGGTCGCGTCCAGCTGCTGTAGTGTAAGGTAGGCCTTGTTGGTATGTATATATATATATATATATATATATATATATATATATATATGGCCTCTGATATTTGAATTGGAGTCCATGGAAAAGAAGGAAGGTTTAATGGATTTTCTGCTCAAATTGTTGTTTTTTATTTGGATTGACTCATTCGATAGGTGTGAAATTAGGGTATGTCGGAGGTTAGGTTAGGGTTGATGTTGGAGATAGAGGGTTTATAACTGACTGGGTTTGATTTTACTGCATGCTGTTTGTCCATTGATGTAGCAGCCTCCTTACATCTGATTGTCCGGGGATGGAGCCATTTTATCTCTTGCTGTCGCAGCCTCCCTTTATCTGGTTGTCTAAGGATCTGGAAGCTGATTCCATCTCGAGTTGTGCGAGGGTGGACAGGAGGTCCTGGAAGATTGTTTATGTCACAAGGCGTGCAGCGTGTTCTGGCGTGAAGCTGATATTCCTGAAATTCTCATTAGGAATGATAGAGTGGACTGGGAGGATTATTTTAAAGCACTTGTTCCGGGCAGGTAGTTAATGCCTCTTTTGGGTTCTCCAAAGTATAAGTTTTAAATCACATCTGGTGGATAATTTAAATGTCATGCAATTGCTACGTTTGTTCCTCATTATGGAACTGCTTTTCCTCTACATTTGTGTCGGAGAACCTTATGCTAGTAGTTTTTTTGTTGCTATTCCTCCCTACTTTAATTTCCCGTTTATCTGTGTATCATTAAATGCTCTATTCCCTTTTTCCCCTGATACTGAGCAATCATTTTGTTTTCTTTAACCTACTTATAAACTTCTGGTCCTAGCTTACAGTGCATTTCCTGTAACTTGTTTTGACAGTTATTCAGGTTGGTTATTGTTCAAAATATGCAGATCCTTTGATCTGATTGTCATTATCTCGATATTTTGACCCATAACGTTGTATTGTGCTTGCTAAATGCTTTTTCCACGTGGGCTGTTATAAAACAATATTAGCCATTTTGCTTCCGACTAGAATTATCCAGTAATTATATAGTATCAACCTGAACCCCTGTCTTTTCTAAAAGTTCTGGCTTTAGGCCTTTACAGTTATACTCTATCTTATACTATATTATTTTCATATTCTTATTATTCAGGATAGGGATGTATGGAGAGCTTATGTCCGCGCGGCCATGAACCTACGGGTTCGATAGTGCTAGAGAGTAAGTAAGTATATATATATGTATGTATGTATACCTACACATGTATCCTATGTGTTATAGATATATCTTTTTAGCTAAAGCTTATGCTAGGAAGAGAAAAAAATGCTCTTTTGTCCCTAACTTCTGGGCATATTGATCTTAGATCAATCATACCCCAATCATCTATAGGTTTTCAGCAATTCAGGTTTCACTGGGTTCACATAATTCCAATGCTCAGTTCAGTAAATCCTACCGTTTTATTACAGTTTTGAGAAATTTCCATTGCACTGATTGTATTCTAATTTTGCTCCTTTTCCTATAAAGTCCTGATTACGACCGAGTGCGCTCGTCTACAATATTAATCGAAGGGACTTTAATGATTATCATATAAAATGCAAATACTACTTGATACAAAAATTTAAACTTCACAAGTATACCTTATTATCATGAAACCTGAATTCCTGTTATCATTCCCTTCAGGTCCTGATTTTGAGAGCATTCCTTTCCTTTTACATTTTTCTATCCTTGATGCTTCCTTGAATCTTAAATTCCCTGTTATTTCCTTCCTGATTTCTAAAATATATGATATATTTCCCTTGCTACATCCTACAATAGATGACATCACCAAAAAAATCCTTCCTTTTCTGACAATGGTGTATTTTACCCCATGTCTCCCCTAACATGTTAATTTATTTGGCAATACCTCATAACAGTTCTCTTGAAGTTTTTAACAAAATTTTACGTTACTTCTTGTTTCGTGTAGACTTATTCCCTGATTGTTTCCCTATCTTACCTATGGGTTTAAACTCCTTTTTTTTGTCATCTCCTAGTCCTTTCCTCCCTTCTTCATTTCATTTAATGATTTTGGGTCAGTTCCTAATTTACTTTTAGACTGCTTATGTTACTTTAATATATCTACACTACCTTATATGTTTAACCTCTCAATTCATGTAATCTCCATTCCTAGGTCAATCTGTCTCTCTTGGCTTTACTTGTCAATCGCACAATCGTGTGTATGTGTGTTTCCCTTACTATTGTTCTTGTCCCTCTCGTGCACTAGTTTTTCTGATGTTCCTTGGCTAGAATCTGTTGTCTCTTCGTTTTGACCATATTCTACCTGTGCGAACGTCTTTCCCTTCGCGGTTTTACTTTCCGCTTATCTCACCACCGGTGGGTTTTCCTGGCATCATCATCTACTTGACAGGCCCCAGACTCTCATCGCGCAACGACCATGAAGACAAGGTACCACGTTGTCTCCGACCTTGGTGACTCGGATTTCTCCGCGCAGCGATCATAAGGCGGGAGAACAGACTTGCTCCATCCTTCTCGACAGTGACTCGATTCCTGCCTGCCTCACTTTTTACTTCCTGTTTTCCTACTTCCGTCGGGTGGGCTAGTAAATTCATCGCGCAACGACCATGAAGACTAGGAATGGGGCTGTCTCCGAACTTGGTGACTCGGATTTCTCCGCGCAACGACAACAAGGAGGGAGGGTAGCCTGCTCCATCCTCGTCGACAGTGACTCGATTCCTTCCTACCCCTTTTTTTCTGCTGCTACAGAATTTTCGTTTTCAATATCAATCTTTGGGAGGACCTGTTGGGCTCATGGACGACGGCCACGTTAGAAAAGTGGATTTTATCCACTTATCTTTGATGGTGATCCCCTATTGCCCTCATCACTCCCTAAACTCGGGTATCACTGCTGTTGTTGTGGGGTCTCTCAGCCCGTTATTGCTTCTGTGTTTCCTGTGGGTCTCTCTGCCCGTTATTACTACAGTGTTTCCTGTGGAGCCCTCTGCCCGTTATTGTGTTTATGTTCATTCCATAAACATGTTGATATTTTGAAATTACATCCTGGTGTCGTTGTGACATGGTTTTGATAGAAAACCTGAGATGTCCACATTAGATAAAAGTTTGGGATATTGAGTTACATACGTGAAAGTGGAACATGTGTAAGTTTTTGAAGGCGACGATGAGAAATTCTCATAATTGGGGACAAGTTTAGAAAGTAAAAGGATTTGGAAATAGGAAAGCTGGAAAAATCACATATATACTCATTTTAATTTAGGCAAAGTGTCTGTCTGGAGGCTGTATTCACTACAGTTTCCTTTAGGGCCATGAATCTTCTACATGTGTAAGTATAAGTTTTAAATAACATCACTATGGTGGATCAATTTAACTTCAAAACTATAAAGTTAAAAAACTCTCAAAATGTTAGATTAATTTGGTTAAATTTTAATAACTATGAATTAGCAAAATAAGGAAACCAAAGGGTTGAAATAAATAGTTAACGGTTTAATAATCTACAGTTGACTTAGTTGAACTCTCTCATGTAAATATTAAGTTTTAAATCAAATTCGGCGCTATCCAATATGGCGATTCTCTAGCTTCTTTCCCAAGATGTTTATAAATGTTTTTTTTAATGGATATGTCTTATGTAATGTTAACCTTTATAATAAAAGTGTTTCGTTTTATGGTTTTATATGTTTCTATGTACAAAATGATGTTCCCGTTAGAACTTTCACTGTCACGACCGAAAGCCTACCGCTCGGGCCTATAGTTCAATTTAAAATATTGAACCATTTTTCTCTTACGGGACGCTACCTTATGACCTATTATAGTCTAGGTCGTAACACAAGGCGAATGTTATCTTAATATGCTGGCCGATTATTGTTGGACCATCAAGAGGGATGTTTCACAGGCGAAATGTAACGGAAATCGTCATTTCTTACTTTCTAGATGAGTTCCAATGTTCAAATATTTGTATAGTTACGAATGTAGAAAATATTAAAATGTTTGAAATTATAAATGCCTGTCTCTCAGAAACCTTGCGTGGTGAAGAAAAATCTATATCATTTTTTTAATTCAGGAGAAAACGTACTATCAGAATCACATATTTTTCTTTCTGAGACAAAAAAAGTTTATGTTTTGTTGCTCAGTGATCCAAATTATGTTGTTTAAATATAATTACAGTATTAGTCATCAAAAATATAGTTTAAAGCTTATTTTTAAAATAGTGTTTAAGGAAAATGTTGTTTGTGTGAATACTATATAGGTTTTGTTGCAAAAATTAAATATTCGCTGGATTGGTTTATTATAGAGTGATTCCATGATAATGTCATACCGAGATTAAAATTTTTAAATTGACGCAGGAATATTTTTGGCGTAATATATATCTTTAAGGATCAAATTTTCTGATTCTATAACATAATGTTCCATAAGTGTAATATTTTAAACTAATATTAGTGGTGGAACTTGTCATATTCCAAACCTGCAAAAACACGCAAAGTTTTACCAATTTGTTGTTTAATGATTTGGTCGTATTAATTTGTTTTATTTTACAAACTCTTTTGTTAAACCATACTTTGGTCCTCCATAGTCGTAAATGTAATAAATATTAATTGCCTTCTAATGTTTTATATACCTTAAATGTGTAATATAATTGTTAACTGCAAGCTATGGTCAGTCAGTCACAGAAAACAAAATTACTGTACACAACATAATATTTGATGGAATAAAATTTCCTCTTGGATTCTACGTTATCGGTACACAACTAACAAAAACGTATTGAAGACATTTTCTTGTAAAGTCATTATTTGTTCCGCAAGTGTCTCGTGGCTGACTGACATTTGTCCTGTTGTATATATGCTAGTACGCATGGTGCAGTCAGATGCTTGCTGCACTCCGCTGTGGATTAACATAAACATGGTTTAGGAAATCTGGTAGACGGTTCGGCTCAGCTGTTCCATAAAATAATTACTGACCCTTATTCTATGTCAATTTGAGCTAAAAGACAGCGGAAGCATTTATACATATTCAGGAAAAAGGCTGCAGTAAAAGAAGCAGCCATACTTGTTGATATCTCAAAAAAAATATACAAAATGAGATCCAGGCAGTTCATTGGGAAAATTAGCATAGGGCCTATCTGAATATTAACTGCTGTTGCCTAGTTTATATGGAAGGTGACGAGAAGTTCAGAAGAAATACTTAGTTCTAGTATCAGGTTATGTAACACATAGCAAGTTTGCTATAGAAAAGTGTTTTTCTGAACTATAGCGATTTCTTCAAAAACTTGAGGTGATAAAAATTTCAGTTGGAGCAGCAGGTAATAGAAATAGGCCTATACATTTAGCAATGTGACACTACTTACTTGCAATTTGGATTTTGACATAAAATTGAACTTCTTTGAATCGTACAATGGAAAGGGGCTATAAATGCGATTGACGGCCAAGTAAAAACGATGGCACGGATGTATGAAAAATCGGGAAGGAAGATACAAAATGGTGCCAGAATTATGTAATGTGAGCTGTAAAACCAACCAAATAGCTTGAGTCACAAAATTATATAGAAGAAGGAAAGAATTGTTTAGAAAAACAATTTGAATATTCTGCATCTATCAGAGACCCATTGCGTATACAATGTGAAATCGTTGGACCCGTATGTTATAGAGTATGTACAACTGTCAAACAATCAGCGCAACAAATTCGTAAGTTCGTGTGTTAGAAACAATTTATGGCGTGACACGCATAGAAAGCCATTGGCTGCTAATCTCACATCCAAGTATATCAATCACAGAGGTGAACCAACACATAGGGTGACATGTGGTCAGCATGTCGGATCCTCCAGCCGTTATGGCTGGTTATCTCGACCACAACCACTAAATATTGTAGCTGCCCAAATTCTTCATGATTCTGGGCGGGCACCAATCCCATTGTGGACAAAATTCCAAGAGATTTTTTTTTCTCTCATGGGGCTCGAATCAGTGCTCTCTATTGAGACATCTTGACTCAAACCATTCAGTTACAGCGTGGGACTTCATGCGTGACAGGAAACATTATTTTTATTAATGGGTCAAGTCTGGTCAAGTTAGCGGCGAAGACTAGGGAGAGAAATGCGATCTTATACATCGATGTTATGAAGTGAGTCATCATAATTCGGGCTAATTAGAGTTGTTTTTATTGTTGTTTAAAAGTAGAATTCAATACGTCAGCAATTGCTTACTAATGCGATTTACGATAATTTGTTTTGAAAGTACATGCACTCTGATAAATAACTTATTAAGAATGTGTATACATTTTGGGAGGCTTAAAATTTTTATTTCAGTGGTCCAATCTAGGGATCAAAAATATGAAATCTTACATCAGGTAAACTGTAATAAACTCCACTCCAAGCGCGACAGGCCTAGGATGCTCTTGGTTTACTAACCGGCTGCTGGCCTCACGTCCACATGTGTTAATCACAGAGGTAGACGATCATAAGCCAGTGTAGGGGTGACATGTAGTCAGCATGTCGGGTCACCCAGCCGTTATAGTTCGTCTTATCAACCTGGAATCGTTACTTATTGTAGCTACACAAATGCCTAACGATATTGGGTGGGCACCTGTCCCATACTGGCCGAAATTCCATGAGAAAATGTCTTCCTACATGGGTACTCGAACCAGCGTAAGTCCCATAGCTCTTCGCCAAGGCTTCTTGTCTTAACCACTCGGCTATGGCGCCAAACTAAATTGTAATCAGTTACTATATATATATATATATATATATATATATATATATATATATATATATATAGGCCTATATATTTATATATATATATGCATACAATTTTAGTAGGCATATTTAACAATAGAGAAGGCACTTTGTTATTAAGTATTATATCGCTTCGTTATATTTATAATCTAAATTGGTACATGGTAAGCAAGTTTATTTAATTGCATTATTGATTTAAAGTAATATTTATTTTACAGCAAAATTAAATTTAACAATTTTCGTAGAATTGATCAAGTATTTGCAGCTCTTTATTAATCTCTGTTACTGAAGCTGTTTATCTAGGTTCATAGTATATTGTTACATTTGTGTAATATTTACTTACTTACTTACTTACTCACTGGGACTATCGAACCCGTAGGTTCATGACTGCGCGGACATAATCTCTCCATACATCCCTATCCTGAGCTAATGCTTTCCAATCATTCCCTATATAATCTACTTCCCTCAAATCATAGTTAATATTATTCTCAATATTTGTATTTTGAAATTCTAAATAAAAGTCAGATATGTCAGTCAGTCACAAAATAATGTCAGTCAGTCACATATCACATATTAGGTCATAACTTCAGTATTAATTGTGATTAAGGTTTATTTTTTCATTTAAAATGTAACTTGAAATGTGCCCTCCAAACGGTATTTTGGAAAACTAAACTAAGGATCACATTTCAAAGAATGATGTAGATGAACACGTTAATCTGCATGATGAGTTGACATTCATGTCAGTCAGTCACACATGCTTTGATAGATAATAAATAACATTGTTTTTCTTCAGAAGTTGTATATTTATGTACAATCTTTATCAGACACCTTTCCTCTATCACATCACGTAAATAACACCTCTAATTTCAACCAATTGTAATATTTATGCAAGCATTTTGCAGCAAAAGTGTATTGTAAATGCCAGTCAGTCACATATGGAATTGATCTATACTCTTTTGTAAACTTGAATTTTCTATTTTTAGAGTTTCCCTATAATAACCCACTTTATAGCACTTTTGTATGGGTATTGACTATACATTCTGCTTCATTTTCATTCTTTTCAGTTTTTAAGTTTGATAGTAGTTTATTAACGGTTCCCTTTATTAAGTCATTAGTGACACAATACTAATCAAGGCATAAGCACATTTTAAATTATAAAATATTTTCCACAATGACAGACTAATTAAATAGAATTTATTTTTGGAATTTTATCCAAACAAGTTAATATAGTATTCACAAATACTATATTAACACAAATTTTCAAACTAAAATACAGAAAGTTTTATTTTTACTGTTTATTCTTAAAACAACAAGCTATAAATATATTGTCTGATTTTTATTCACATACTATGTGGCTGTATATTTTTGAATAGAATAAAAGTTAAAATTGGTTTATGAAAGAATGAACGAAGGGAAAAAATCTAGGAAAAGAAAATATAGCGGGAAGATCCAGGACCAGATGGCTGGATCAAGTTAAAATGGATTTATCAAAGATTGAAACGTGCTTTTGAAGAAAATATTCTTATTGATTTAGACAAAAGCTTCATAGAAATTAGAGTAAGAAGTTCTTTGAAAGTGTATGTAATTTACAGAATAGCTTCCAACCTAAAATCTTGGTAATATTGTTGCAGAAGAACAACAGTTCATAAAGTTGTGGATTGAACATTTTAATAAGGTTTTAAACGATTGTATAGAAGAAAATACAGAATTCATATAATCTTATTTTGGACACGACCCCAATATACTTGTACCCCCTACTACTGTTTATTATATGTTACAATTCAAAGACTAAAGAGCAATAATTCCAGGTGAAGATTGTATTAATGTATAACTTATCAAGAATGGTGGCAAGAAATTATAAAACTGTATATATGATTTCATCATTGAAATTTGGAATACAGAACAAATGCCTATTGACTGGAATGTGGCTATCATATGTCCTAATCATAAAAATGGCAATAGCCTAAAATGTTATAATTATATATGAATTTCACAGTTAAATGTCAAATATAAGAATTTTACTAGTATCTTAGCTAAATATATTAAACCCTATTTGGAATTATTCCTTGGAGAGTATCAGTATGGCTTTTGGAAAGAGTGATATACCACTGATCAAATATTTGCACTAAGATTGATTTTAGAAAAGTTTTATAACTTTAATTTACCTTTACACCAGTTTTGTATTGATTTTAAGTAGGCTTTTGACACAATTAATAGACCTTGTATTTTTTAAATGGCTGAATTTGGAATCCTAAACAAACTAATTGTTTTAGGAAAAATGATTTTATCACATACATTAAATAAGATTAAAATTCAGGGTAAACTTTCTGAAAATTTTCAGACTTGAAATGGCATCACACAGGGTGATTCACTGTCAACTTTGTTATTTAATATTGGTCTTCAAATGTTCATTAGAAAAATCATAATCAACCCTGGTGGTACAATTTTCAACTGAATGATACAATATTTAGCATTTGCTGATAATATTCTCATTTTCTCTCAAAACCTAAATTCACTTGATGAAGTAATTCAACAAATTCAAAATAAAACTTACCTGACTGGATGAGAAATTAATTGCACTTAAGTTACAAAATGCAATTTTATATATATATATATATTAATATATATATATATATATATACACTACTCAAAAAAATTAGAGGAACACATGTTTAAACCAAAGCTGCAAAATTAATATTGTAACAATTTAATTTTTAAGAGTCAGATGTTTTGAGTTCAAGTATTGTTTAAAATCAGATTGAAGATCTTCTGAGTTCTATTAATTTTTCTCTGAATATGTTGGTGAAATTCCAAGAGTTGCTTAAACCAAAGTGAGTTCAGATTGATTTTTTCTTTTTAAACAGGTTTGAAGAATAATCTGTGGTAGGGAATTATTATTCTTTTTGTGTTCTCAGAAGCTAATATAGAGCAATGAGACATCTGAATGTAACATCAGTTGCAAAAGCAGTTGCATTGATTGAAGACGGTCGTTCCATTTGCCATGTCTTGATGTCAGCCCTTCCGTCATCCGTAGGCTGAGCAGGTGATACAGAGAGACACATGGATACAAGAGGAGATCCGGACAAGGTCATAAGAAGAAGACTACAGGCGTACAGGATAGATTTCTTGTATTATCAGCTTTGCGCAGAAAAAAACCTACAGCCAGAGATCTACAAAATCATTTACGCACAGCAACTGGGACGGTGATTTCTGATCAGACAATAAGAAATAGACTGAGAAATGCAAGGTTGAGGTCTAGAATCCCCTATCAAGCCTGGCTGCGATTTGCTCAGAATCATGTCAACTGGCAGCTCCACCAATGGAAAGGTGTTTTATTCACTGACGAATCAACATTTCAGCTAACAGGTTCTGATGGCCGTACACATGTATGGAGACATCCCGGCGAATGTTTTGATCCAGCCGCAATTATTGAACATGACAGATTTGGAGGAGGTTCGATTATGGTTTGGGCTGGGATTACTATTGAGTTTCGGACAGAGTTTGTCGTTGTCCCACAGCGCATGAATGCTGATATTTACATTAATGACATTATCCTCCAACATGTTATAAACTTTGCTTATGGTATGGACCCTAATTTTCTTCTAATGCAAGATAATGCTAGATGCCATACAGCACAGGCTACCAGAGATGTCCTGCAAGAATGCCAAATTCGGATGATGGACTGGCCTGCATGCAGTCCGGACCTTAATCTGATCGAGCATATGTGGGATAAGTTGGAAAAACTTGTTCGTAAGCGTCCGGCTGAACCTTGAAGAACTTTCACATGCAAGAAAGCTTCTACGAAGCATGCCTTGTAGGTGTAATGTGGTCATTCAGGCTCACTGAGGACACACTAAGTACTGAGTGTTGAAATAACCATGAAAACATTGATTCCGAAAATTCTAAATCTCAATTTTCCACTTTGTTTTCTGTTACAAATAATAACTTGTTCGCATTGCTAATACAGTACAAGAAAATATTGTTTGAATGTCTATTCTAATTTTACGTAAATCTTCAATTTATATTTACAAAAACACAAACATTATATTGTTTCAGTATTCATTCTCGTGTTTTGGTTTAAACATGTGTTCCTCTATTTTTTTGAGTAGTGTATATATATATATATATATATATATATATATATATATATATATATTATGAGTAATATTAAGGGTGTCTCAAATGCCACTGTTCTAAATAATGTACCATATGAAGAGGTGTCTACTTTTAAATACCGAATGTCTCAAAGCCTTAGATATGTGGTGGTTAGAGGACAAGGGGTACAGGTGACAAAACGTTAGTTTGGAGAAAAATAAGTTTAACCCATCAGCGGGGGGGGGATATAATCCCCTGATGGTTCTCAGCTGAGAGAGGATTTCTTGGAATGGCATTTAAATTTGTAAGTTAGAAAACAAAGTTTTTTAAAACGTTTATATCTTGTTTGATATTTAAAATATCCAAATAGAAATTTTAAAATATATTCAGCTAAACGTGCGGCTAATTATAATAATTCTAAACTACAACAATACAAATAAAATTTATAATACCGTACCTTAGAAATTAAGTTAGTTCAAATTGATTTGAAGCACCCCTGCATAAAATATCCCGCTTCATAGTCAGAGCATCTAAATACTGTATCTTTCTGTTTATTTTTTTTATAACACAAAACACATTTTCTTAGGGAGGGCTTTATTTCTTCTCGGTGGTATACTTACTTACTCACTGGCACTATCCAACCCGTAGGTTCATGGCCGCAAGGACACAAGCTCTCCATACATCCCTATCCTGAACTAATGATTTCCACTCATTCCCTGTATAATCCACTTCCCTCAAATCATAGTTAATGTTATTCTCGCACCTCATTCTTGGTCTACCAACTGGGCGTTTTCCCTCTGGCTTTCCTACAAGAGCTTCCATGCAAGTATTTCATTCCCATACGTGCAACATGTCCTGCCCATCGCAGTCTACGAGACTTAACTGTTCTTATTATATCTGGCTTCCTATAAAGACCATGTAGTTCATTGTTATGGAGTCTCCTCCATTCACCTGTCTGTTCATCTCTCTTTGGTACAAAAATTCTCCTAAGTACTTTATTCTCAAATACTTGCAATCTCCTTTCCTCCCTTAAAGTAAGAGTTCACACCCATATAATATAACTGGTAGAATAATAGTTTTATATATTTTCAGTTTAACGTTTTTTGAAAGGAGTTGGGACATCAAGAGTCTCTGCAATGCATAATAGCATGCATTTCCAGAATTGAGCCTATGTTTAATTTCCTTGTGCATCTCATTCCTATTTGTGATTATTGTTCCTAGGTATTTGAATTCAGCCAGTTCCTCAAAATTTCCCTCATTTGTCATTAGCTGTCCATTTCCATTATATAATGCATTTCTTCGTGTGACCATATATTTAGTTTTATTTATATTTACTTCCAGTCTTAATTTCTTAGTGTTACTCAATAGTGTGTGCGTGTTGTCCTTTAGTATCTCCTCGCTATCGGCCAATAATACAACATCATCAGCATAAACTAACAGCTTATTAATACCATTGAGTCTCGGTGGTATTCTTCCCATAAAATGACTTGTAACTAATCTCGGTACTGTTGAATGACATCCGGGAACCTTTCTTTCTACCCCACCCCTATGTTGCACAAGTTACGCTTCATCAGGGTCAATGCGAAAAATATTTTGTGGTGAATTCTCCCTACAGATAATCATGCTGTTCAATTAGCAATGTTTAGAAAACGGAAAATATTTTCATGTACTATTTTTTTATTTTCTACCATTCCAATAAATATACATGTACAAAATTAGTCTGTTAGATCCAAAGATCCTATATTTATATTATAATCTACAATAGATTTTATGTTTGTTTTCCAGTTCCTCATCTAATCATTTTTTAATATTCTCACTATGTTTATTTGTAGGGGCCATGGCGAAACACTGCCACCCTCGACAGAATCACTCATTCAAGTTAGAATTTCTTTCACAAATTTGGTGCCATATAAGTGTCACATATTTCATTTGAAAGAAGAAACCTTCACCAACCCAGCCATATAAACAAAGTTTTAAATAGTTTCATCGTTTCCAAAAAGAGAGCAGAGAAACGCGGACTAACAGTGTCTAACGCAGTCCATAAAACCAATGAGGAACTACATGAACAAAAAAATATAAAATATAAGTTGTATGTTAATTGAAAGCTTGAGATCTCTTCTATAAGATTGCAGTTCACAAATTGTGTTGTCACTGTATATTTTTACAAAGAATGATAAATCAAATGTGCCGGATATAGAACATGCTCAATCAGCATTTTCATACTTACCCACATTTAACAATAAATTATACAATTTGAAAATAAGTTATATTATTAATTTCATATATCAAATAAAAGTGTATTCTTTACTCTAAAAAATTATATTATTTAATAATTTATTTAGTAAATCATTCCCGAAAAATAAGAACTATTTTCGGTAAAGAAAGCATACGAGCGGTGCCCGTCACTCCGCAGAGAAGCGTTTTATTTATGCGACCGGTGCACGTTACACCACACTGATGGGTTAAAGATGAATGAGAATATAAAATTCCAGGAATATCTGACAAGTCTCATAAATTGTGTTCGTGTTCCTTATATATGAGTCCACTTATCTGTAATACATGAACAGATTGAATATAAACATTAGCCCATATTGTAACTTTTTTTTTTTTGCTTTAAGATTCACTTGTACCCTTTGTCCTCCAAGCAATATTTTGAAATAAATTATCCAAGAAAATTAGATTCATACCAAAGTTTTCTATTATGACTGGAAATATGTACTTATTCAAAGAACTGCATATTACGACAAGATTAACTTAAAAATCAGTCTTAAAGTTCATTGTACTTAAACTTGCATTCGTGGATACATTCTCTTACCCGCTTCTCCACATGAATGTTTCCTTTCCTGTCTGTTTATTTTTTGCCTGCATTGCATTTCTTTCTCTTTTTGATACATTTTTTACCCAATTTTCTGGTTTACTAATCATCTTTCTGAAAATGTGCAATATTTGAGTATCTTCTTCTTCTATAGGTCCTGAAATGCCAGGTTCTTCAATGTCATCTTCATTGCAATCAATCAGGGAAACAAAAAAAAAAAAAAAAAAGAAACACATACATTTAATCATCATATTTTAAAAATCATACCTTTATTATGAACATTATTAGATTGCAAATCCTGTAGATCTAAATCATATTATATCTTTAGATTGATAAATAATTTCCAATTATGTCAAAATGTATTAACTAAATAACTAATTAACTAACTCACTGGCACTATCGAAACCGTAGGTTCATGGCCGCGTGAACATAAGCTCTCCATACATCCCTATCCTGAACTAATATTTTCCAATCATCCCTGTATAATCTACTTCCCTCAAATTATAGATAATGCTATTCACCTCATTCTTGGCCTACCCACTGGGCGTTCTCCCTCTGGTTTTCCTGCAAGAAGCTTCCATGCATGTATTTCACTCTCCATTCATTCCACATGTCCTTCCTATCGCAGTTTATGAGACTTAACTGTTCTTATTATATCTGGCTTCCTATATAAAACATGCAGTTCATTGTTATGTAATCTTCTCCATTCACCTATCTGTTAATCTCTATTTGGTCCAAAAATATTCATACGAACTTTATTCTCAAATACTCATAATCTCCTTTCCTCCCTTAAAGTAATAGTCCATGTTTCACATCCATATAATATAACTGGTAGAATAATAGTTTATATATTTTCAGTTTAAAATTTTTTGAAAGGAGTTGGGACGTCAAGAGTCTCTATAATGCATAATAGCACACATGTCCGGAATTGAGCCTATGTTTAATTTCCTTGTGCATCTCATTCCTATTTGTGATTATTGTTCCTAGGTATTTGAATTCAACTTCCTCAAAATTTCCCTCATTTTTTATTAGAAGTCCATTACCATTATATAATGTATTTCTATGTGTAACCATATATTTAGTTTTATTGATATTTACTTCCTGTCCCAATTTTTTTGTGTTACTCAATAGTGTGTGCGTGTTGGCCTTTAGTATCTCCTGGCGATTGCCCAATAGTACTACATCATCAGCATAAACTAACAGCTTATTAATACCATTGAGTTGTAGGCATTCTTCATCCTCTAAAGATTTGATGGCATGCTCTAGTACAAAATTAAATAGTAGAGTATTGCTAAAGCTATTATTTTATAATATATACAGTTGTGAAAATATACAAAAGTAGTTAATATATTTTACTTACCATGAAGGCTGATGTTAAGTTCATTCTCATGTTCATCAGATTCTGATTCAGACATAATAATATTTGATAAATCAGCAAACCTCGAAGAGTCACCAGAACTATATTAAATATTAGTAATACAATAATAGTCTTCACGTAAAATTTGTTGGAAACATTAAAAAAATACAACACTCTAAACTTGAGTCCACCTAGCTGTTGGAAGCCAAGGAGTACAACTACAGACGGACTCCTTGTCCTCCAAGTAGATGAGCTGTTTTCTGAGTGATTTTCTAACACTCCACTATATGTCAGAACCCGTTAAACGTATGTATATATCTTGGGCACCAGGCAATTTGACATATTAGCTAGTCATTTCTGCATTTAACTCATTTTTTAAAAAATATCACTTCTACCCCTTTGTCCTTTGACCACCTCATATACGAATGAAGGCTAGATATATCTCCAGGGAAGTAAATGTAAGAGTTTATAAAACTATAATTAAATCATTTGTTGATTATGGAACTGAGGCCTGGACTCTAACTGAACGAGTTATTTCTTCTTCTTCCTCTTCCTTCCAACTATTAGGCCAAGGCCTGTTACGATCCTACAGAAAATTTTCCCTCCAGCGTTTCATAGGACGGCCCAGTGATCTTCGTCCTCTAGGTATATAATTATAAACAGCTTTGGGGATCCGATTTGAACTCATTATTTCTAGATGGTGTTTCCAATTTAGTTGGTACTGTTTAATATATTCAAAAATTCGCTTAGTCTTCAATTCTTTTAAGATATCGGTGTTCCTTTTCGGATCCTATCTGGTGTAACCCGCTGTTCTGCGCATGAATCTCATTTCACAAGCCGTTATTCTGCTTTCATGTTGTCTTTTTAGTGTCCATGCTTGACTACCATAGGTCAACACTGGTCTAAGCCAAAGTGTTATATAAACGTAATCTGGTGTTTTTTGTACAAGGGATGGTTTCATAACTTGAGTAATAATTCCCAAACTTTTATTATAACTAATAATTTTTTCAGGGATATCCTTTTCATCCCAGATAGAGAGATAATATCTAAGATATTTAAATTTTATTCTGGAGACAGATTTTACTTTGAATGGGATCCTTCCCATGAAATGCCATAATTTTAGTTTTGTTAATTGATATTTCCATATTAAATTTGGTACCTATTTTTTGTAAATTATAAATTGATGGTTGCAAATCATTTTCAGGAAGTGCCAGAAGAGCTAAATCGTCTGCAAAAAGAATAGCATAGAGTTTGAGGTTTCTATTGATGGGGATATATCCTTGTAGTGTTTTCCTCCATTCGTTTATTAATTTATTCATGTATATAATGAAAAGCACCGATGAAAGTCCACATCCCTGTCTTACTCCAGTGTTGATCTTTTCCCAAGACGATAATTTGCCATCTTGTTTAACAGAGATTTCATTATCTTTATAGATGTTGAAGTTATTAGTAATATATTGTTGTGGAACGTTATCATCAGCTAAAATTTGTAGTAATATATTTCTGTCTACTTTGTCAAAAGCCTTTATGAAGTCAACGAAGGCGATATGAGTTGCTATATTGAATTCCTTGTGCTTTTCTAATAGTAGTTTTAGAGTGAAGAATCCATCTGTACAAATTATTTCAATTCTAAATACTTGGGAAGGAAAATATCTGGTCCAAATTGTGACCAGGGAACTGGCAAATCAGAACAAATGCAGAATATTACAACTATTGTACAAATATCATGACAGTGTTACTAATATAAAACTTGGAAGATTGGAATGACTGGGCCATGTCAACGAATAGATAAGATCAAAATTCCCCGAAAACTCTTGGTTGAAAAACCTAGTTGTAGTAGAAAGGTTGGCAGCCACAGACTATGATGGTTTGATGATGTCCAGGCTGACCTTACAAAGGCAGACATAAGAAGATAGAGACTGAAGGCTTTTTGGATCAGAATCCTTATGCAGCTGTCATGAGTAAGGGTAAGTCTAGATTTAAAAGGCCATATTGCAAATTATGATGATGATGATGATGATGATGATGTAAGAGTGAAAGAAGGATTATAATTGGAAATAAATACTAGAAGATGAAGTGTAGCAGGATAGAACTTTGTGGAGGAAGTTATCTTATGTCACGACTCAAACATAGGCAGAATACTTGTGATAATAAGGATTTTCAAAAGTAAATAATATTTTATATTACAAGTAATTATTTAATACTAGCTAATACCTTGCATGCGCTGCTATGCCTAAATAAATTAAATGTGTTATGTTTACTAGAATAAGTAAAAAGAAAAATAATTATCAAATTATATAGTGATTATTTTTCGATATCAAGTGATGAATACCTGGCACTGCCCAGGGATTAACTTATCCCGATCTTCTGGCATCAATGAGCTGAAAGGCAAAACTGGTTATTGTTGAGTTATCTGTAAAAATAAACATGTACTGTACCAGACTTTTTCGTAGATTTTTTTTAGATATTCAATTCAGTGTTTATTAATTTGGTGTATTTGTTATGGTTTAGGCAGAATTATCCATTTAAGCATCCAAAAAGTGGCATTTTAGTGTATCAATGCTCTTTTTTTATCTCCAGACCTCTAGTACATAGGGTAATATGATATATACATTAATTGTCCCAGAAAAATTCTCTGAATAATGGGGAAAAATCCATTCAAATCGGTCAAGTAGATTTTTGAGTCCATAAAGGACAGACAGACAGACAGACAGACAAATAAACAGATTCACACACATTTTTATATATAAATATTGTTTTATTACCAACAGCCTTGCTGTAAAAGTGTTAGAATCGTTGGAATGTAGAATGGCATGGTAAAGAGTGGTGCTACTAATACACAGTGACAATAAAAAAAAAGCTTGAGAGAAAGTTTATGGCTTACTAGTTGAAAATTATAGTTTCTATTTTATGGGATCATGGGTTTTTTTATTTTTAAACATGTTGTAATTTTTTATACATGCACATTTTTTCAAAGTTCTTAACCCATTATTCCTTGCAGTAATTTCAAAATAATTTATAGAGCTAAAAATAAAGCAATTGGTTATTTTCCTTAAATCTGCCCAGTTGCTTTTTTTTTTTTTTTTCATTTTGTGAATAAGTAATGTCTGAGGAAATGTCAGGTTACAAGCTACGCACAAAAATCTTACGCTATAAATTTAGGAATTCTTTAGTAATTGCAATATGTAAGGATATTCATAAATACGCCTGGACGTCCCCAGATGGAGAAACTCGGAACTAGATAGTTCATGTATTAGTGGATAAACGCTGGCACAGTAGCATCATCAATGTTAGATCAGTTAGAGGGACAGGCTGCAATTCGGATCATCATCTGGTCAGGGTGAAAATCAGACAACGGCTATTGCTTATGAGATGAACAAACGCTAAAGATGATTCTGTAAAATTTGAATTAAAAAAATTGAAAAATGATGAAATGCGGCAAGAATACCAAAACAAAATTGCTAATAGATTTGAAGTACTGGAATACTGAGATGACAATATGGCAAACGAAGAAGAAACTGACATAAATAAAGAATGGGAGGCTATAAGAGATACTATTAAATTATCAGCATCAGAAAGCATTGGTTGTTTAAAAAAGAGGCAAAATAAGAAATGGTTTGATGAGGAATGTGCCGACAATGTAAAGAAAAGTAAGCTAGCAAAAATGAAATGGTTACACGAGCCAAATGAGGTAAATTTAGAACAATTGGGTAGTATTAGAAGGGAAACCACCAAGTTACTAAAGAGAAAAAAGAGGGAATATTTGAGAGAGAAGATTGATGATCTTGAAATAAACGCAAAAAATAGGAACATTAGAGAATTATATCAGGGAATTAGTATAGAGAAGAAAGGGTTTCAGGCTAGAACAAACATAATTCGGAATGAAAATGGGGATATGATTGTAGATTCCAGGAGCATATTAAATAGATGGAAAAGTTACTTTAATCAGCTATTAAATGTACATACAGAACAGGACATTGAGGATAATTTACAGACAGCAGAAATGCTAGTCGCAGAACCAAGTGCTTTAGAGGTTGAAATAGCGATTGAAAAATTGAATATGTATAAAGCATCACGTTCAGATGAGATCCCAGCATAACTGATAAAATCAGGGGGAGAAAAATTGATGGGCAAGATACGCTGGTTGCTTAGTATGATTTGGGAAAAAGAAGCTCTTCCAGATGAATCGAAAGAATAAATTATCGTACCAATTCATAAGAAAGGAGATAACACTGATTGCAACTACTACAGGGCATCTCATTACTTTCAACTTCGTACAAAATGCTTACAAATATATTAGTAAGCAGACTTACTCCCTACATTGATGACATTCTAGGAAATCATCAATGTACATTTAGAAGAAACAGGTCTACAACAGATCAGATTTTTAGTATAAGACAGATTTTAGAAAAGAAATGGGAATATAATGGTACTGTACATCAACTATATGTAGACTTCAAAAAAGAATACGATTCAATTAAGAGGGAGAAGTTATATAGTATCCTGCTGGAGTTGGGAATTCCTAAAAAGTTAGTTAGACTCACACGAATATGTCTAAGGCCGGTATTCTTGAAACCATACTCTCCTCTCCCCCGCCTGTCTCACTTCCGTAAGTTGAGTCGGAGCACGAGAGTCGGAGATGGTATTCTTGAAACCATCTCGTCTCTAGCTCAGGCGAGATGGAGAGGAGATGGAAAAATGCGCATGTTGGCAATGATTTTAAAAATGCATAGAGGAATAATCCATATGATATTGTGAAATATGGCGTCTTTTAAAAATCGTCTGCAATTTTATAGGTTATGGGAATGTGATTGTTTGCCTAAAATAAATTAAACTTATTACAAAAATGAGGAAATAGAATCTGATTGAGGTTAAACATAAAATATATGTGTGTAACCAAAATGTATTCATGGCAAAATTAGGATTTCCTACATATAGAAATGTCCAACAATGAAAGTAAAAAATATATAATTGCCCAGTTATCCCTTATAAAATAAGTTATCTGAATAGGCTTATATTATTGATAATATTGATAAATATAGTAAGAAGAGTATAAAAGGTCAAATTGTAACATTCCACAGCTTTTATATTTGATACATGTGTATTGTAATGGAGAAAAGCGTACGTTATGGGATATCAACAAACCAAATTAATATAATATACGTGATCTATTTTATATAAAATTAAAAAGAGTATTAGTAATCCATTTGAGATGGTCTATTTTATTTTATTATGTTATCTTTATGGATAATAGGTATGCCTTTATGCATAACAGGTAATACTATAGGTCCTAATAATTTTGTAGGCCTAACCTTAAAAGTCGAGATTGTAGCAAAATAATAATTTATTATTATGGTTTATAAAATCATTGATAGGTAACTATGTATTAATTTATTGTTGTGATTGTTAACAGAAAACCATTATCAAAATTACACTATGAAGATAATATTTTAAGAACATGGTAAGAAATTACCATCACCACGTTATGTTAATACATCAAATAAATACAAAGTTATTAATCCATTTTTGATGGTGCATTTTATTTTCTTTCTTTGATAAAAGATACACATATGCATAACACGTAATACTATATGTCTGCCTGGACTAAAAGTTGAGATTATGGTAAAAAATATACATATGGTATAGGACTCAACTGCACTTCTACTAGCGCTTGATTTTTCATTTATATTGTTGTAAACTCTTCTTCTGTATTAACTAACATTATTTAATGCTTTAAACTTTTTCAAACAATTTTTATAACATTATTAGACATTTTTGAAGTATTTATTTAAATATGCAAATCACAATATTATGACACTGTTAGACAATATTATGATGCTATTTTCTCCAATATGCTATTTTCTCTTAATATTGCAAATATTAGTAATTTAAATTTCATAGCGACGGATAGTAATCGAGGATGATAATCGATATGTGGTTAGATTGTGGGTTATCGCTGGCTATATAAAACCTGACATATACGCACTGTTGTTCTATTGGACTTTGAAAATATTCCATGCTAGTTTAAGTGCAGTTTTTCCGTTTATAGAAACACAGTTAAGTAACTATGTATTAATTATTGCTGTAATTCACCACAAATCTTTAATCGCCATGTTATGTAAATTATTAGTATTGTCTCTTCTCCTTATGGTCATGAATGCTTCTCCTGATACAAGACTATAGCCATAATTTATAAACTTTGATACTCTATCAGTGTTATTCTAAAATTTATATCAAAACTAAAAATGGGACATTATATGTATTATATATATGCCCACTTACCTTGCCCTACAGTCCTATAAGGGCATTTATATAAACAACCATCTTTAAAATATGTGGTCATTGCATGAAACTTCATTTCAGTTTACTGTTTTACCTCATCCTCACGTCTATATGATTTTTTTTCAAATATGTCCCCTTGAATAGCTGATTGGTTTTACTACTTATGTTGCAAGCTCTAGGGCTTTATGAAATACGTAAGATAAATGGCACATTCACTAAAGCCCTCCACTGAACCTTTTCCTCAACGAACTTAATCCAGTAAAAATTTCTTCTACTGTCTATTCAATCTACATGATCAACCCATAACAAACTTATAAAACTTAAAGCGACAAATGTATTTATTTTATTGAGAAAATACCATTAGGAAGGTTTAGATGGGAGGATATTTGGATGAATCTTAGAGAACTGCATATTCGAAATAAACATCTGTTTTTGGTGGACATGAGTTTTGTATGTCATGAAAAAAGAAACAGAAGTGAATTCTAGTACTTGGACAATGCAGGAAAATGAAATTAAAGAATAGTCCATACTTATATGGCTCCAGCCTACCAAATGACGGTGGCACTGGTGCTGGTGCAGTATGTCCACTTTTTTCCTTTTATCGTAAACTAAACACAAATTCAACAAACTTTGATGGCGAAATTCTAGCAATTTTCTTAAGTTTACAAAATATTTTATATCACATCCAAAAATTTACAAAAGTTGTAATTCTATGTGACTCCAAAGCAGCCATTCTTGCTATAACACGAGACACAACACCCAAAAGCATCAAAATTATCGAATGTCACAAAATGATAAAACAGTTATCCCGTCTACAAAAAAAAGTTGTACTTCAATGGATTCCGGCCCATTGTGGAGTGACAGGCAATGAAATAGCCGATTTTCTAGCCAAGAAGGGTAGCAAAATTGTTTCAAACTCAACTTCTGCTCCAGTTTCCTTTCACTCTATCAAAAGAATTATCTCAAATAAATACATCAATAAACTTAGAGAAGAATACACCACCAAAACACCTGGAAAGGAATGGGAAAATCTACAAGCTTATGACATTACTACATTACAAAGAAAATCCGCAGTAGCAACATTCAGACTGCTAACGGGACATGACTGCTTGAATAAACACCTACACAGAATTGGCATAACAGATTCACCTAAATGCCCTTTTTGCAATTTAAATGAAGATATGGAAAGAAACCATCTCCTCCGTTGTCCAGCTTTTGTAGAAGAGACCAGCCTTTCTGCTAAATATTGGAGTGCAAGAGAGCGAATGATTTCATTATCAAGTGCTCGACATTAGATACCAACCAACCAACCAACTTATATTTTATTGTGGAATTAATATGTATGACACCTGAAATAAATACAAAATATGTTTCATTTGAAAAAATTGCTTTTTATTATTATCAGCATTCATAATTACTCATAACAATTATATACAAGAATCAATATGTATTTACATACATGAACATTACACAGCTATCAATGTACATAAACACACAAATTTGTAAGACTAATACCTTATATATTATTGCGAAACATTACTATTTACACATTTTTTAGAATATAATACCTCATTGTGTCCACCACTGTGGTCTCGAGGTAGCGTGCTGCCTTGTCATGCAGTGGGTCCAATTCCTGGTCGGGACAAGCTCCTGGGAGAGGTTTTTTTGGGGTTTTCCTCACCTGTAAGACAAATGTCAGGAAGCTTAGGGACCAACAGTCCCCAAATATCATCCGGTCATCATCATCACCCTTCACCGATGTGGAAAGAAAGCAACGGGAAGCTACCACGCCTATAATTACCTAGCAAATCATAGCATGAAAATGCTATGATTGCAGTGAAATACCTACCCTTGTTCATAATTACTATGGATGGATGGATCATAAGGCTTTTAAGTTTCCATACCCAACTTACGGAAAACAAGATAACAAAACAATAAAGCTTGCCAAAGATCTACCTACTTAATCAAATCTAAATTACTTTAATGAAATTTTATGATGGGAATTTACATTATCAGGCAAATTATTACATCTCACCTCATAAAACTGGGTGATTCTCACAGGACCGGTTTCTGAAGTTATTTCCTCTATCGTCAACCAGAACTCAGACTAGTTAATGGAATCTTGGCTGATGATACAAGCAATAGCTTCAGAAACCAGTCCTGTGAAGATCACGGAGTTTTATGAGGTAACATGTAATAACTTATTTGACTCACTTAACAGAATATAAAATAATAAAGAAAAACTTGGCTTGAAAGGCCTAGAAGGCTCTTGGCCTACTAGCTGGCTGTTGGACTCACTTGCACATAAGTTGATCACAGAGATAGAAGATCATTCACCCAGTGTAGGATTGATATGTGGTCAGCATGTCAGGTCCCCCAGTCATTATAGCTGATTTTCTGAACTTGAAGCCACTACTTATTGTAGCTACCCAAATTCCTCATGATGCTGAGTGAGCAATGGCCCAATACTGGCCAAAATCACAAGAAAAAATGTTTTCCCCCATGGAGACCCGAACCAGCGCAAGTCCGGTAATTCTCTGACAAAGCATCTTGCCTTAACCATTCAGCTTTGGTGCAGGACATAAAACAAACAAACTGAATTAAATAAACATGTTCACAATTGGCTATACCAGAAATGTGAATAAATGTGCACGCATTTTAACTTACGTTATCCAATAAATGATAGCGCTAGTGACTTAAAGGACAATTACAAAGTTCATAGTTGGTATGTCACATGGAATAGGGCCCTATTTAAATTACATATTAGAACAAATAAAATTTAACATTAGACAAAATGATATAGTGTTACAGATGCACCAACAATTTAGACGAGGAAATCTGCATTTTTAACATATAATGGTCTATAAATACAACACAAATATGTTCACAGCCTTACAGCAGAGGAAGTATAGAAGACAAAAAAAAATGCACAATACATGATAGTGTAGTGAAAAGAAAGTGTTCATATAATTTTGTCCAATCACAATCCTAAAATTACAAGTAAAAATACAATGGGAAGTAAGTAACTCTATTAGGTCCTTCTTAATAACAAATAAGGTAAATCCGGAGTTATTCTACCTCATAACTTGTTGTGTTCTATTTGAACTAGTGTCTGTATATAAAGTATACCATCGTCGGCTTTTCCAGAATGTTGAAATTAACATTGTCGTTCCCTCGATGTCCAGAGCTGACAACTTAAATTTCAACAGTCTGGAAAACCTGACGATGGTATACGTGAAATATCAAAACTACTTCAAATAGAACACCAGTTATGAGGAAGGATGACTCGGTATTCATCTTACTTATTATTAAAAGTGGGCATCTATTAGAGCCCTTCTGGCTGTCAATCCATTTGGCAAATCATAAACATCATTCACAACTAGACAGATCCTCTATTTCAGCATCGTTTGCCCTCCTCGCTATATTGTGTAACACAGTTGTTGCAACTATAACAGTCGTCGTCGTTTCAAGTTTGAGGTATAATTGAAATCAGCTCGTGTTTGTGGGTTGAGGAGAGGTGTCATTAAAAAATGATGGCACGCATACCCATTGTCTCCCAGGAGAATGCCAGACACTTCTCCTTCTTCAAATTGGCCACAGATCATGCTACTTTTGAACATACGACTGTCGTGTGCAGATCCAGGCCAGCCTGTAACGATGTTTATGAATTCCATAGTGAAATTCACAATGGCCTGAAAATTAAAAAGAAATCCAAGATATAAAAAGCTACTCTCAATGCAATAAATAAATATATATATATATATATTAATTAAATAAAAGTAAAACTTAGTTTTATTCGATTTTCTTATTTATTAAGATATAATTCAGTGACAGCTGTTTCGGTACACTGTACCTTCTTCAGACATGTACCGAAACAGCTGTCACTGAATTATATCTTAATAAATATGAAAATTGAATAAAACTAAGTTTTATTTTTATTTAATTAATTAATATGGATTTTCATCAAGTAAACACCAACTCAATTGATTATATATATATATATATATATATATATATATATTATATATAATATATATATATATATATATATATATTCAATTTTTCATATTCAAAATTCTTACTATAAACTATGCCGTTCCTGACGAAAAACTATTCATTTTTTATTCATAGCCAATACAAGCACTTCAGTTTTGTCATTGCGTTAAAATTTTAATGGTTTCGTCAATTGTTTTATTGGAAGTAAATTTGGCTCAACTGCACTTTTACTAGCGCTTGATTTTTCAGTTATATTATTGTAAACTATAGCACTTATTTTGTATTTACTAACATTATTTAATATTTTAAACTTTTTCAAACAATTTTTTTTACATAATTAGACAGTTTTGAAGTATTTATTTAAATGTGCAAATCACAATTTTATCACACTGTTAGAAATACTGTAATGCTAACTATTTTCTCCACAGAGTATATTACTTAGTCTATGATTTTTCTATCGCTGTTTTGGGTTATCGCTGGTTGGATCAGCATTAGGGAGCGATAAGTAAGTGTACACCCATTTTTAATAAACGTTTGGTAATTTTAATATTATTAATATATATATTTAACATAGATTTGGGGATTTATTGCAAATATTGGTCATTTAAATTTCATAGCGATGGATTGTAATCGAGGATGATAATCAATATGATTCGATTGTGGGTTATTGGTGGCTCTCAAACTCTGGCGCATGCACACTGTTATTCTATAGGACTTTGAAAATATTTCATGCTAGTTTAAGTGCAGTTTTTCCGTAAATTTACTTGTACCTTAATAAAGAAAGAAAAAATAATGCTTGAATTGTGACTTGAACCCTGGATCTCTGATTCTGTACATTAGTACAATACCAATTACACCATCTGAGCACCGATAATAATGTCAACATTTCTTTCTACTTATACAATTCTCGTTCGTCCGAAGACCATCAATACCAACATGCCATTTGGAATCTTTTATTCAGAAGTACTTTTATTGACTATTTAACTCATGCCCCAAATGGGAGTCAATGACCAATCACGTTTCAATGATTTCTGTTTTACAACCAATCAGAGTCGTGTTTCACCAAATATTTATCAGTGTTATAATTACCATATTAAAGAAAGCTCCTCCTTACAATATTGCGTTCCTTTGGCAATAAATAGTATGATCTGGTTGCAGTGATAAACAAAAGAAGCAGTAGAAGCGTACCTATCGTTTCTCATTTGTTTTCAAACATCGCCGTTTACATTAAATATATAAATATTTTAAAATAACTACAGTTAAATAATGATTTGTGAGTAAACAGCTTAATTTTATTCGTTAAATAGTCCTAACAAATGCCACTCTTGATTTCCAAATTCTCTAGATAAATTCACTCCTCACTTCGTGAGTCGTGAATTTATCGATAATTTGGAAATCACTCGTGGCATTACTTATGATAATTTATACATTACTTTTGAACGGTAAAGCTTCATACTTTGAAGTTTTTATTAAATTAACACTTACCAACCTAGATTAATTAAGGAAGAAAAATTAAGGTTTGGAAAGTGTAAATTTAATAAAAACATGAAAAAATTAAAATATGGTTATATTTTATTTGTTATTTATGCAAAAATCTATGTTATGTTATGTGATAAATGGTATGAGGTAGTAATCTAGAACAATATTAACACAATACATTTTCAAAATGTTTCTCACTGATATTGGTCTACAAAATCTCCTACTTGGCACAAATTATTTAGGTAAAAAGCATCATAAATCAAGTATTCACCTAAAATGGTTCACAGATGCTGCTTGGAGGTCTGCTTTTATGTGCTATATATTTAAGACAGTGCAACCAATGGCTCTATTTCAATTTTGTTACAACACTGATCAAGGCAACTTAAGCCATGGATCACATGTCGTAGATTTACAACACGTAGAAGAACCTGAATTCTAAAAATAAAGCTTCTAAAAAAAATTAGTTGGACCTTTCATTATCAGTTTTGAATTACAACTCTAATGATGTCAATTAAAGAGCATAAGGGCCTTCTAGGCCTGTCGCGCTTGGAGAGAGGGAGTGAAATAAAATAATAATAATAATAATAATAATAATAATAATAATAATAATAATAATAATAATAATAATAACACACAAAATACTTGCTTAACTAGTTTTTGTACATACCTGACAGTTGAAGAAGAATACGCCCAAGCTATTTCTGAAGATTTCAGGATATTCTCCTCCAGGATTCCTTATTTTTATATGCGTGCCATCGATGAATCCAACCACACCACGGAAACAAGCAATTCTATGAAATTCATAATGGAGATGACGAACCTCATCTCCATTAGGGAATGTTATAAATTGTAGTTTCAATTCTGCAATAGAGGTGGATACTTTTCTGATGACAGGTGACACAGTACTTTGGCTGATGCCAGGGAGGTCTGCCACTACAAGCTGCATAATTCCTGTGAATAGAATTAATAAACACATTGAATAAATTCACAATTGGTATGACACAATATTTATGCCATAATAAATTTAATATTTGTCTGGCCACACCTTGATTAAGTATTTGTTCCTGAATCGAGGAGTTTAGCATAAAATTAAATGAAGCATTATCAGATAATCTTTCATGTGCATAATTTAAAGAGTGAAGCAAATTATGGGTAAACTTTAGTATTTGACTCTCATCTATTCAATGAATAAGTTCTACAAAATCGCACTGCACATGCACGAATGTTTAATGTAACCTTCACCAGGTGGCAGGATATAAATGTGAAATCGAAATAACCAACCTTCTTAATAAATTCCCAAACAGTTTATGAGAAACTGACATACACTAATTACACTCTTCCTAACCTAACAAAATAAATTGCTTGCATATTATTCAATAAACTATAAACTAATCATACGTATACTAACTTGTCCCAACAAAAACACACGAAATGAAGTTAATTTCTTGAAATTAAATAATAATAAAAAAATAGTATTAAAAAATTAATAGAAATATTCTTTTATTAATTTCTACTACAGTAGTTTGAATGAAGATGTTTCATTATTTTCATTTTCCTTATATTATATATATATATATATATATACACACACATATATATATCGTACTATTGAATTACTAATTATTATCCAATTTTGTTCGTTATGTGACCGGAGTTAATAAAAATTTCACTTTTTTGCGTGCAATATACAAACAAAAAAACGATCATGTTAATGATTATACACGAGAGAGATATTTTATTTCTCTACATGAATTATTTGTAATCGGTTTATGTAGTATTTCCATACACGTTTGTAATAAACAACACTAGATTTTAAGAAAAGTCTCACGATGCATATTGAAGAAGTTAGAATATAATGAATCATACAGCATATATTACATGACTCACCTGTATATCGGGGAATATCCTGAAAGTACAGGCGGCGACGGCGATTCGCTTGATCCCGTAGATTTTGTTCAATTTCCACATCTTCTATTAATTTCTGTGCCTCCAAACCCAAAAGATTATTCACATTTGGAATTCCGCCATTTCTACTGTGGAGCAGAACAAAGGGAAAGACGGGAATACTGCCGACTTAGAATTTGACATATAAAAGTGAGTAAGGCGTGGCCAAAACGAGAGTCGAGAGACGAGAGTTGGTTTTATGAATAATAATAATAATAATAATAGCTTTATTTTACCTGGCAGAGTTAAGGCCTTAAGGCCTTGTCTACCACTCAATCTCGACGTCATAGAAAGGCGGAGACACTCACTCCGTGAGGAGAGTTGGTTTCAAGAATACCGGCTTTAATGGCACAAGGAGTAGGGTGCGTGTAGACAAACAGTTTTCGGACACTTTTGAAATCCAGAATGGGTTGTAGCAAGGAGATGCACTATCTCCTCTGCTATTTAATTTTGTACCAGAGCACGCCATCAAATCTCTAGAGAATGAGGAAGGCTTACAACTCAATGGTGTTAATAAGCTGTTAGTTCATGCTGATGATATAGTACTATTACGCGATAGCGAGGAGATACTAAAGGACAACACGCACACACTATTGAGTAACACTACTAAGAAATTACGACTGGAAGTAAATATGAATAAAACTAAATATATGGTCACACGTAGAAATGCATTATATAATGGAAATGGACAGCTAATGACAAATGAGGGAAATTTTGAGGAAGTGGCTGAATTCAAATACCTAGGAACAATAATCACAAATAGGAATGAGATGCACAAAGAAATTAAACATAGGCTCAATTCTGGAAATGCGTGCTATTATGCATTGTAGAGACTCTTGATGTCCCAACTCCTTTCAAAAAACGTTAAACTGAAAATATATAAAACTATTATTCTACAAGTTGTATTATATGGGTGCGAAAAAATGGACTCTTACTTTAAGGGAGGAAAGGAGATTACAAGTACACTGCTCGAAACAATTAGAGGAACACTATGAAATATGCAAATATTTTTTCATTGGATAAAGGTACAAACATGAAATTAATAAAGTACATTATTTGTGGTTATTTATTTATTTATGTATTGCTCATGTCAGTAAAAACAAATGAATAACGCTGACAATTAACTTTTCAAATAATTCCGCTATGTAAGCAATTAAATCTTGTGCTTATTTTTCAAAGTTAAACACTCGTTATATAGAGTTAGTATCGTGTATGGCCTCCACGACATTCGATGACAGTTTGGCACCTTCGTGGCATGCTCCCAATAAGATTCTGGATTTCCTCTTGCGGGATATACTCCCATTCCTCCTTCAGAGCATCTCAAAGTTGCTGCAGAGTTTGTGGAGCTTGATATCGGTTCCTGACCTTCCTGTCTAGAAGATCCCACAAGTGTTCAATAGGGTTGAGGTCTGGGCTGACCGCTGGCCACTCCATTACCTCAATTTCATTCCTCCTCAGGAAATCTCTGGTGACAGCCGCAGAATGTGCCCTGGCATTATCCTGCATAAACAGAAATCCAGGGCCCACTCCAATGGCAGCAGGTACTACATGCTCTTCCAGAACGTGCTCGATATACCGGACAGCATTCACTCGCTGGGGAACAAGTACAAGGTCCGTACGATTGTTGTACATAACTCCGGCCCACACCATTATGGAACCTCCTCCGAATCTATCAATTTCCTGTACAGCCTCTACAGAAAATCTTTCTCCTGGCCGTCCCCACACCCTCAATCGACCATCACAACGTGTAAGACGATACCTGGATTCGTCCGAGAAGAGCACAGACTCCTACTGGTTCAGGTTCCAATCACCATGGTTTTCAGCATACGTACGTCTTGCTGCCTTATGCCCATTTGTTAAGCGTGGTTTTTAACGGGCCTTTTTGGACGAATATTCTCTTTCCTTAATCTGTTCCTTATAGTTTGGTCTGAAATCCGGATTCCGGAAGCCATATCAAGGTCATTCTGCAGGTCTTTTGCCGTACAAAAACGCTGTCGAAGAGCAGAAAGAACAACGTATCTGTCATCGTGGGGGCTTGTCTCAAAATTTACGGCCCTGGCCACGTCTTCTACAATACTGACCTGCCTCTCTGTGGCTGTTGCGTAACCTGGACACCACGGAAGGAAAAACCCCAAGCGCTCTAGCCACTTGTCGCAGAGATTGACCTCGTCGTAAAAGATGTAGAGCATGATACACTTCAAACTCATTTAAATGCCTCATTTTGTCAGAGACTTCAGTAAACAAGGCAATAATCAACATTCGTCACTATAGCAACATCAGGAAGCTTACCAATTAGAAGTGGCCCGTGCCTTCCAAAATAAAAAAAATTCTCTATTTTGTTATTTGAGGTAATTTCTCTGTATTTAGGCCATGAATCTTTAAAATTTGTATCCAATGATAAAATTAATAATTCAATTTACATATTGTCCAACTTTCAGCATCACAGCTTTAAAAAACAATTACTCATTCAATTCATTACAAGTGTTCCTCTAATTGCTTTGAGCAGTGTATTTGAGAACAAAGTACTTAGGAAAATTTTTGGACCAAAGAGAGATGAACAGACAGGTGAATGGAGAAGACTACACAACAATGATCTACATAGTCTTTATAGGAAGCCAGATATAACAAGAACAGTTAAATCTCATAGACTACGATGGGCAGGACATGTTGCACGTTTGGGGGAATGAAAGACTTGCATGGAAGCTTATTGTAGGAAAGCCAGAAGGAAGGCGCCCAGTTGGTAGACCAAGAATGAGATGGGAGAATAACATTAACTATGATTTGAGGGAAGTAGATTATACAGGGAATGATTGGAAAGCATTAGCTCGGGATAGGGATGTATGGAGAGCTGATATCCGCGCGACCATGAACCTACGGGTTCGATAGTGCCAGTGAGTAAGTAAGTAAGTGTTGTAATATTGTTAAACTGAAAATTCATAACTGACTGACTGGCACTATCGAAATGATAAGTTCATGAATGTGGAGACATAAGCTCTTCATTCATCCTCATCCTGAACTAATATTTTCCAAATATCCCCTGCATATTCTACATGCCTCAATTCGTGGCAAAATGTTATTCTTGCTCCCCATTTTGCCCTACCTACTGGGCGCTCTCCTTCTGGTTTTCCTGTAAGGAATTTCCATGTTCCTCTTTCATTCCCCATTTGTGCCACATGTCCTGCCCATCACATTCAACGAGCTGTCCTTAATATATCTGGTTTCCCATAAAGATCATGTGGCTCACTGATATGTAATCTTCTCGATTCACCTGTCTGTTCATCTCTCTTTGCTCCAAAAATGTTCCTAAGAACTTTATTCTTAAATACTTGCAATATCTTCCTCTTCCTTAAAGTAAGAATCCATTTTTCACACCCACTTAACGTAGCTGGAAGAATAAGAACATTATATATTTTCAGATTTATATTTTTTTATGGAAGTTGGGATGACCTGTGATGCATAATAGCATTCATTTCCAGAATTGAACCTATGATTAATTTCTTTGTGCGCCAGTATGTAATTATCATTCCTAGGTATTTGAATTCAGTCTCTTCTTCAGAGTTTCCCTCACTAACTGGCACTATCAAACAGGGAATACTTCACTAACTGTCCATTTTCATTATATAATATATTTCTCTAAGTGACCATATACATTTAGTTTTATTAATGTTTACTTCCAGCCTCTATTTCTTGGAACTCATTAGATTTAAGTTTGTTACCAATTTTAAATCGTGTAACATATGTTCATACCTCAATGGTATATTTACCTAGTCATGGTGGAGTGGCTTGCGTGCTTAAATGACTTGGAGAGCTATGCCAGCAATACAATTTTTGCCGAAAGGGTTACCCATGCTGTACATGCCGAAGGCGATAATCCTGATGAGAAAAATGAAGACGGAACAGGCAACTCTTGCCTAAACCAGGAAGTGAAGAAGAAGAAGAAAAACGTAACTTGGTTGAAAGAGTGACAATCTTGCACCATAAAAATACAACCGTCAAGAAATACAGACGTGGGTTCTACTGGAGTAAAATTTTCCAGAAGTAAAATAGTCCCTCATTCAGATTTCCAGGCTAGGCCTACTTCAGGGAATCCATGTTATAAGCTCAAACACAGGGACATGTTTTTAGTAACCTGGAATTTTAGGACACTACATAGAAGTGATGCACTAGGAATATTATCACAGAAATTAGATAAAACATCCTTGGATATAGTCAGTTTACAAGAAGTTAAATGGCCAGGAGAGGACAGTCAGGAATCAGGAAGCTTTGCATTATACTATGGGGTGCAGTAAAACCTTAATTTGTAACAGGTTCTTTAGTCTGAAGTAGGATCCTCTCCGCTATCTGAGATACTAAGTTTGTCAGTGATAGGATAATTCTAAAGTGTAAATGACATAATTTTTTTAATCATAAATGTACATGGTCACAGAGAAAATAAGGATAACAAGATCAAGGATGAGTTCTATGGAGAATTAGAATGAGTATTTAATAGTCTTTCACGATATCATATGATGCAAAAGTTAGGCGGGATGATATAATCGGGTCAACAATACAAATTCAGTCTTCTTGAAGACAGTAATGGCATTGGAGTTAGATTAGTCCTTGACACATCAAAGAATGTTATTGTTATGAGCAGAACATTCCAGCATAAGGATATTCATAAATACACCTGGATGTTTCCAGATGGTGAAACTCGGAACCAGATAAATCAATATTAGTGGTCAAATGCCAGCATAGTAGCATCATTGATGTTAGATCATTTATAAGGACACTGCAATTTAGATCATCATCCAGACAAGATGAAAATCAGACAACGGTTAACGCTTATGAAAGGAACGAACACTAAAGATGAGTCTGAAAAAGTTTAACTAAAAACTTGAGAAATAATGAACTGTGGCAAGATATCAGATCAATATTGTTAATAGATTTGAAATACTGGAATCAACAGATAAACATGTGGCATTCAAAGAAGAAACTGATATACACTGCTCAAAAAAATTAGGGGATATTGTAGAATAACCTATTAAGACTATGTTTTTTGGAATAATATTAGATGCAATAACTTTCTATTACTCCAAGATAATGTAAATAAGAGTTTGAAGTTGTTACGTAACCTCGGTACCACACCAGAGGGCAGTGTCTGTACTGTTGATGTGAAAGGGTGGTGTGGGGGTGAATGTTTTGTTGCTGTTTTTAAATCCAGTTCAGTTTTCAGTTAGTGAATGACTTGCCTTAGGGACAGTGATGCCTCGACAACGTGATTTACCTGAACCAATGGCTTGGAGGGCCATAGGAAGGATGGAAGCTGGACAGACACAACAAGAGGTGGCACAAGCCATTGGGGTGTCTCAAAGCGTGATTTCCAGTCTTTGGAATCATTTTCAAAGAACACACTGTTCACAGAAGAGCCGGACAAGGTCGACCAAGGGCAACAACAGCAAGGGATGACCGTTACCTCTTGTTAACAGCCCGTCTGAATAGACAGTAGAATGCAACTCAACTGCGAAATATACTTCAAACAGCAACAGGACGCAGGGTGTCAACTCAAAAAACTGTCCCTAATCGACTGCATGGAAGTGGTCTCTATGCCCGTAGGCCCATGGTGTGTACCAGGTTAACTCCACAACACAGTAGAGATCGCAGAAACTGGGCGGAGGAACATTGTGGGTGGAGGCATGCTGAATGGAGAACAGTTCTTTTTTCTGATGAGTCGCGATTCAACATGGAATGTGATAGTCGGCGTGTATTCATCTGGAGAGAAAAAGGGACACGAAACAATCCAGCTTTTGTACGTAAAGATCCCCATATGGTGGCGGTGGATTGATGGTGTAGGCAGGATTCAGTAGTGGTAGACGTACGGACCTCTACGTTATCCAAGGTGGTACTTTGACTGTGGTAAAGTATAGAGATGAGATTCTCCGACCTTTTGTCGTGCCTTATGCTGATGCCATAGGTGATTCTTTTCTTTTTATGGACGATAATGCACGACCCCACAGAGTGGACGACATGCTGGAAGAGGAGGGTATCGAGCGTATACAATGGCCAGCTTCCTCCCCGGACTTAAATCCGATTGAGCATGTGTGGGATGCATTAGGCAGATGCATTGCAGGCAGACCAGCACCTCCCACAACTTTTCCAGAGCTGCACATTGCTCTTATGGAAGAGTAACCACGTATCCCCCAAGAACTCATTGCTAACCTCATTGCATCAGTGCCATACAGGTGTGAGGCAGTGCTGGCCGTTCGAGGAGACCATACACCATACTAAAGAAACATTTTCACCCATGTTAATGTTGCTTTGTTTGTTTTCCATATTCCTAATCAGGATCTCTTTGACATCTGGTGTGGTACAGAGGTTACGTAATGACTTCAAACTCTTGTTTACATTGTTTTGGAGTAATATAAAGTGATTGCATCTAATACTGTTCCTAAAAACATAGTCTTAATAGGTTATTCTACAATATCCCCTAATTTTTTTGAGCAGTGTAGGTAAATAAAGTATGGGAGGCTATTAGAGATTGTTATGAATACATAGAGTCTTATATAGAGATTTAATGGTTTTATAGGTTATTTTAATTATTCAAGCAAAGTCTTTTGAAATAGAGTTTAGACATGTAAAGTCTGTTGAAATAGAGTTTAGACATGATATAGTTCAGAGCAAAGTTTCGCTTAGCTGACTGTAAACATCCCTACATTTAGTTTATTGGAATGTTAGTGAGTACAGTTAGGGTAACTAGAGGTCAAATTGAGTATATAACCCTGGGGTAGTGATGGTCTCGGTCTGTTGATATGTGACAACCAGAGGTGTTGATGGGTGAGTAAGCTACCATTTTTCTTAATATGTGTCAGGGACTTTTTGTAAAGAGAATCAATTACTTTAACTATTTTAATACATGCTTTTCAAGGGATAGTAGAATTCTAAACAATGTAGACTGTGTTAATGCTATATTTTCAAGGGATAATCGAATTCTAAACGATGTAGATTAGGTTAGATTTATAAATTCCACAACTCCCTCTTCTCAACCCCCAAGGAAGTACTGTAGTTTTAATATAGGCTTAGATTAGTTATTTAGTGCTAGAATACTTAGGGATTCTAATTATTTATACTTTAGTAATAAAATAGTTAAAAATAAGACTACATTTGTTTATTTCAAATGTATAACTGTACATCCTCATACTAACGCTCGGCTAGATAAACACGCTATCAGATTTTCCAAGTCCCGAAGGTCCTTTAAGCCTAAGAAATCCAGCTGGGCATATAATATTGGTGAGCAGTCGGTGGTATATCGTATAAATAATGTTTTATTATTTTTTCTGATAGGGAAACGGACCCTTGCAAGCTTTCTGGACCGTTTGGAATACAATAAATATTAAATTTTGTGATCGTACATTTGTTAGGTTAAAATCAGTAATGCAGATTTATGTAGAACATAGGATATTTATTATTTAATAGAAATTAAATAAATAAAAAGATATTCAATCTGGATTGGTATTTAAATTAATCAGACCTTGTAAGAGAGAGGGAGATGTGGAAGAAAAAAAAAATTGATGTGGCCTATAGTGATTGAGCAACCATTTTTTTCTGTTGTAAAATCTGTGCATGATAGATTAAGAGAGTATACTATTTTTTTGTCTAGAAAATATGTCTGATAGGAGTGAATAGGATAAAAATATAAAACCATTATAGATTGGCAAAACTCATGCTGAAACGTGGCCCTCCTAACGGGATATGTCGACGTAGCGTATCAATTTATGTTGCTTGAGGTGCAGATAAAATACGGGGTGATCACGAATTTGGGTGCTCTTGAAAATTAAAGAAATATTTAGGCACGGAAAATTAGTATTTTACTTATTACGAGAAGTTGGTTTAAAACATGGCATGGATATCGAACATTGCCAGGACCGTGGATGACGTATGCGAACCGAACTCGTGGCTCGTGGACGGGGGTGACACGCCATCATACTAACATGAATAATTTTCCCTATGGTGATTGTGACCAAAATAATTTCTCTGCAATAATAAGTACGAATAAAATAGCATGAACTAATTACCTTCGTGGAAAATTACTTCCATATAATACTGAAATCCCAATTGTTTAAATGTCTTGGGGTATTAATTACCTCTGGGCAACTCAAGCGATACCAACATACGAAGCTATGAACGAAATGTTGAATTAACTGAGAAAATTTAGAAACGTTATATAGGGAGGATAGGAATTATTTTTAGATCTTTTCCTGCGAACAGATCGTTTCTGCATGCGTTGGAAAATATAATAAATATAGAGATTAAATAAATGAACGGACTGTTTGTCACTCCTTAGGTTGGCAATACAATATGCCAAGTCGAAATCACACCGACTTCGTTTAAATAAGTGCAAAATGACGGTTCGCATATATATATATATATATATATATATATGTAGCCTATATATAATAATTCACGGGGTAACTACAGGATATTGTTGAGAAGAGATTTAGCGAAAGGAGTCCCGGGTTCGAACCCCTGGTTACTAGCTTTGCAAGATGGCGGTGGAGTGTTCTCAATTAGCTATAATACAAGGATTCGTAGCAGGAATGTTAAGATATGTCGGAGGAATATTTAGTTTGAAACATGTCCCCGTATGCGCGGCTATCTAACAGTTTTTTTTAAAAATAGATTCTGAAAATTTTCCCAACTTGAATGAGGGAGTTACACTTCAAATAACTCGCTCTACACTATATATTTTACCGAACCATCAGATCAAATATCCAAAATCATAAAGAGTATCAAATTAAAAAAAACAGATTGACCTGGCAACATGTGTAATGTGTTGGTTAGGATGTTTTTCGATAGAAGTCTTGGATTCGAACTCAGGGATAATGTTTTCGGTTTGGGTTAATCTCTCCATGATAGCGCAAGATGGCCATAGTGTAAAATTGATTCAAGGTTTTTGGAACATGAACTACTAAATTATTTTCCATTTTTATACAAGGCAGGAATTTTGGCATTTGTCGGGAGTAAATTGGAAATTTTCCACAACTCGAATAACTAATTTATCGAGGGAAAATATGGAAGTATGGAACTTAGCTTCTTTTACAAATTAAATAACAAAAATTAATTAAAATAAAATAAAAGTGGCTCATGGAACTCAGCTTCCTTTACAAAAATAAATAATTAACTTAGATAAAATTTTGGTTTCAAGGGAGTTTATTTAAAGTGTAACTTATAATAGACCTAATTATACTTGGATGGGAAACCTGTAATGGGCACTACATCAGATTAGATCTCGTAACGGTGTATTGAAAATAGATTCGGAAAATTTTCTACAACTGGTACAAGGTATGTCAGCTGATGGTTCGAACTAGGTCACATATTTGTCGCATAACGTCTTTATAATTTAGAAACAAAAGAACATAATTGAGTGATGTAGAATTTTAATCTATCTTATCGAATCGGGATGAACGTTAATAACCATAAGCGGTGAATTTATTAAATAATGGGTTGGATACAGGATAGGATAGCATCTAGTGATGGATTATAATGATTTAAATGATGTTGATTCATAAGACGAGAGTTAGTACTGCTGAGGGTACCTTGATGCTGACCATTCTTATAATTCTCTGTCCGAGTAAACGACCTTGCCCGCATTAGACAAAGCATTTAATTAAATAATAATAAAACTTTATGATTGGCAAATAAACATACACTGATGAGGCCCGAAGATGTTTACAATATATATATATATATATATATATATATATATATATATATATATATACTAGGATCATAAATACTCTATATCTTAACGATCGCAATGAAGTTAATGATAGGAAATACCTAAAGTAAGATCACAAACAATAACGTGCCTATAAATGCTAAAGAAATGTATGAGCGCGAGAGTCAAACATTTTTTTATTAAAACATTAGGAAACATAAATAGTCTTTTTATATAAGTGTGGTGATAATTACGTCTATTTTAGATCTCAATTCAGAAGGAAATAATATTTAAAAAATAATATCCACAAAAATAATGGATAAATACATGGTATTGTCTATTAATCCTAACCCCAAGTGATATGATACTACATAATCAGGGATTTTTGAGTTTCGGTTGTGAATTATAAGTCTTATGTTTTATCTACATTATAAATTTTTTTTTGATTATTCAACCGACTTTATACATTACTTAGGACTTTTGAGTAATTATTTGAAAACCCATATGGTAAATGGTGACTTACAGTTTCCCCAGAGAGATGTTATGCAGTGAAGAGTTTGGATTAAATCAAGAGTGTCTAGTTGTTTTAGGCATTATCATTTAATGCGACTACATACTTAAAACAATATAATTTAGATTTAATGGTGGCAGCATTTTTTGTAAAATTGTGAACTGTTCCGATAAATTTTATAATATTAGTGGATCATTTAATTTCATAGTGAGGTGAGCCAATCTAGTCGTAGATCCTTTGGCATTTTATTGTAGCAAGCGAAGTTGATAATCGAAACGTGGTGATAATGCCGGCGCACTGTAGGACCCTAGAACTCTGGAAATAATTTCGTGTCATTTTAAGTGCAGATTCGAATATTTAAGGAATGAGAACATATGGGAAGTTAGAACTCAATCAATGGACACCTTAATAATAATAAATAACCAATAAACAATGATAACAATAAATAATAAATAGTAACCTTACTAAAATAAGCTAATAATCTGTGAATTTAAACTAACTAATTTAAAAGTAAAACATGGGCAAGTAACTGAAGTAACGGGAAACGGTAAATGATGCTAACTGAGGGAAGAATAGATAATCTTAATTGCTACATGAAATTAAACCCGAAGGTTATGGGGACCACAAGTAAATATGGACCAACTACGAGTAATCTTAACCAACTAAATTGAATAATATTAATAATTAAATAATTAATGAAAAAAGTAGTTTGGAAGGTATAAAGGAGCATCAGATTACGAAGACAGGTCATGAGGTAAAAGAGGATGACCGAGACTCAGTGAATAACCAACGGGCAACCTGAGCTATAAAAGTAAAACATGATAAGTAATAGACATAATAATGAAAATAATGATAATAAAAATAATAATAATAATCATAATAATAATAATAATAACCATAATAACTATATTAATAAAAATAAACAATCATAACAAACATCAGTAATAACAATAAAAGTTAACCATCATACTGCATAATAATAATAATAATAATAATAATAATAATTCATAGAAAATTAATAAACAATAATAATAATAATACTAGTAATAAATAAAAACTAATTGCAATAACATAATGATTAACAATAATAATGATGATGAAATAAGAGCGAACTACCAGAAATAAGACTTATGCTTATGAATAAAATGAAAGATAACGGAAAACCACAATCTCAATTTCAGCAATTAGGACTCATTTAAGTATGAATGGGTTCCGGGATAAATAGTAGTAGGCTAGTTCGCGAGGCGATAACGTGAAAGCAGCCCAGATAGAGGCACGTAGTATGTTAACCGTATAGCGGAAGACGAATGATAGGTTCCATTAACCAGCAGTTATGCCAACACGGAGGGTAGGAATTATTCTAACATCGCGAGAAATAAGGAGTGACAACAGTTTCAGATTAAGAAGGGAGGATGTGCATTATCCAACTTGGTTTAAAAAATGTATTACAAAGAGAACGGAAGAGGGGCATGGGGACAATTTATAATTTTTTGAAACGCAATGAAGAATAGGACAAGCGTTGAAAGATTTTCCCAGAATTACCGAGTGCCAAGCATGCAGAAATGGTCGAATTAATTTATTCTCTTAGCAATTCAGAAGATGGAAGTTAGGATACTTCACCGATAGTTGGGTGTCTTAATCGATCTAGTGGAGAGAATTATCATAAATTGGGAATTCAAGGGCTACACTGAATATATTTCTAATGGAAATTACACAACAATTATTATACTCGGCTGATCATGACACTTGACTGAGGTGCCTACAGAAGGAAACAGAGAAAGAATCTGCGGCCGGGATCTCTCCCTCTGTATACCTTGATAGCATATCAGTGGGACTAGTGACCAGTTGAGAATACACACACACACATGGGTTTTGGAACTTATTTAAATAGTAAATGACCACTAGATCGCTTTAAGGCTCGCCAGACGTGGGCCTACAAATCACTCGGAACCATATCAAGTTAAAAACGAACGAATAGACTGCAACCTAGGTCAATCTTGGCTAAGCGATGTTAGGGAAATCACACAGAAACCCACAAGAAGTTAGAATAGAATTAGGATAGGAAGCAAGGGAGGCATTCTATCTTGATGGAGGCCTGGCATATACTAGAGCCACTGGGATAGAGATGCGAACAGCGACCCTTAGGAGAAACAGTGCACAGATGAGAGAGACAGAGAAATAGTGAGGAGTTAGGGAGCGTGCAAGTTGGAAGGTGGGACACCACCGTATGATAGGATCTGGAGTCGCAGACCTCCTTGGTGATCCTGGGGCACTGGCCATAAAACCTTGCCGGCTTGGCACTGACGTTTAGGACCATGGAACAACAGCAGATAGAGAGTTAGGCATCGGAGAACGAACATTGAACGAGAACACGGATTCTCGAAGAAATAAACTTTAGTCAAACACCCGGGTGATAATAAAGGTGAGCAAGATACGAACCATGTCACGGGATATCGGATCAAATCCACCCCCAATGACGCAACGGTGATTCGGTGAAGCCACTAGATATCAGAGGAAAATTCTGAAGGGTCAGAATGAGCGGGAGTACGGTAGAGACGACTTGGGCCCCGAATGTCCAGGGCGGTGATGGATCTCATCTCCCTTGAGGCGATTCGCTCGAGTTTTCTTGGGCCCCGAAGGGAGTAAGGAACTAGCGCCGTCCCCCATTGAGGCGATTAGTTCGACGAGTCCGCCAGAATGCAAAACGGAAAAAGCGGGAGTGTGGTAGGCATGAATTGGGCCCCGAATGGCCATGGTGGTGATAACTCCCCTCCCTTGAGGCGATTCGCTCGAGTTTTCTTGGGTCCCGAAGGGAGTAAGGAACTAGCGCCACCTCCCATTGAGGCGATTAGCTAGACAAGTCCGCCGACTTGCCAAGACTTTGAAATAAGTGAGGTCGACGGGACGTAGACCTCGGATGATGATGCCAGGAAAATCCGCCGGCGGTGAGAAAGCGGAAAGAAATACCGCGAAGTAAAGACGTACGCACAGATAGAATATGGTCCTAACGGGTAGATAACTAATACTAGGAAAATAACACCGGAAACACTAGTGCACTAGAGAGAACAGAAGGAAAATTGGGAACCACACATACATACGATTGTACCATCGACAGGTAGAGCCAAGAGGGACAGATTGACCTAGGATGGAAAGGGAAGAGGACGACATAAAACGAGAGGTTAAACACCTATGGAGGTGTAGATAAGTTTAAGCACATAAGCAGTCTAAAGTAAATTAGAGCCCCTAGGATATAGAGCAAGTACAGGAAGGAGGAGTAGTTCCGAGTGAAAGAAGAAGTAAGGAAATAACCCTGGAGTACGACGTGGGTAAATGGTTCAGAGTGGAAAGAAGGAAAAATTGAATCCCAATAAATGATGATATGTATGTAGTGGGAAACCAAGGAAACCCCGGGAGTAAGAAGTAGAAAAAAAATCAGTTTAAAATACATGTAGATCAAGAAACAATCTGGGAATAAAGTATACAAACGAAAAATAAAAGTATAAAAAGTTCAACAAATCAGCTATGAGAATTTGCCAATCAAACAAACAGTTAGGTGAGGTAAGAGAGTAAAGTACGCCGTATCAGAAGTTAGGGCAGCAGAAGGGAGAATGAGGGCAAGGACTCAGGTTACGAAACATCACGGTGACTTCTAAAATTGAATCAGTAAGGATTTAGAGGTTAAACTAAGTGGATTGATATATTAGCAGTAAGATCAGATGGTCCGGGAAAATTAGACCAATGAATAATGAAAACCTGAATCCCTGTCCAGACACAAGTAGCTTAAAAATCATATCTCAATTAAAGAACAATTAAGACTAGGAAAGGGAGAGTTAAGAAATAGAGGCAGTTATTTCCGAAGTGGGGAAAGGAAAAGAATGCTCTCAAGCTCAAGACCATAAGGAAACGATGACAGAAATTCAGGATGCGAGTATTAATGGGTAATTGTAAGGTATAATTCGGCTTTTGTTAAGTAGCATTTACATGATAAATACGTGTAGTATATGTCCTTTCGACTGATGTGAAGACGAGCGCACCCAGTCGAACCTAGGACTCTATTATAAAGAAAGGGACTAGATAAAAACCCTTAGAATTAGGCAAAATTTAGGGCTGGTAATATAGCAAAATATCGACCGATCTAATTATGGAAAATTATGTGTATATATATATATATATATATATATATATATATATATATATATATATATATATACACCTGAAGTACTGTAAAGATGGAAGTTTTAGGGAAGATAAAAAGATGATTTAGAAACTGATATTTGTTGATGATGGCTATACAAATTGATAGGCATAAGAGCACTCTTTTCGGTTTCCAGATTAAAATCTAGCAACGCCAAAAGATAAAACAGGGATAAAATTTGTATAGGAACGAGGTTGGCAGTTTAAAGTTTAATGCAAATACAATTTTGGTGGTTGCACCATTGAGATATGACTAACTAAAAGTAAATTTAGAGGAACTGAACCTAGGAAAATTATAAAAGTAAAGATGTACATGGTTGCTCAAGATTCGGGGTTTAGTTAACACATTGGTGACCGACTGCTGTGCGTTCCATCCACCGCTGCTGGACCGGACATTTCTGTCAGTAGCGTGGACTTTTAAATCTTAAACCGCGCTAGCACAGTGTGATTTTTACATCAATATATTTACAGTCAATAACAATATTGCATAAGTAAATCTTTATTAGTGTTCTCATTTATGGATAAACATTTAATTTGGAATAAACAAATAAATAACATTTGCAAAACTATCTTCTCAATAATACACTCATTAAATCGTATAAGAAATTGTTTACCGTTTTCTCTAAGAAAAATGCTAGTAGAAACACTCGCAATGCCCCATTTTGATTATTGTGATACTATTTTTACTGACCTAAATACTGTTCTTACCCAAAGACTTCAACGTGTTCACAATTCTTGCATACGTTTTATTTGTGGTATACGTAGATTTGATCACGTTACACCATCCCTGGAACAATTGCCATGGCTTCGTCTTCAAGATCGTAGAACCATCCATTCCCTATGCCTACTCTATAACATATTACACACATCTTTACCTTATTATTTATCACACACGCTTCACTAAACTCTCTGATACACATAACTTAGATACCCGATCCCTTGAGCACAGTGTCCTTTATATCCCTCCTCATCATACTACCTATTATTCGAAATCTTTTACAGTTTCTCTTGCTAGAACATGGAATTCACTTCCACCCTATGTCAGAGACTGCCAAACTTTACCATCTTTCAGAAATAAATTGAAAATAAAATCACTAACAGAAACAAATCACTAAAACTACTTTTTAAGAATTAATAATGCGTTTTTGCATTATTTAATAAAAATAGACTTAGGATTTGTTAATATATTTACCTAATGCCTTGTATAAAAAGCGTAGATTAATTCATTGTAGTGTTTTTTCTCTTCTTTTTATGCATAGTAGATTCGAGCTGTTTTTCCTTTTTTATTCATTGTATCATTAATTTAATTTTAATTGTATTTAGTTTCATTCTATTATTAGACATTAATTTCATTATTATTCAATATGACAGATAATGAATTGTTCAATAACTATTATTGTAACTTTTTTTGTATTCATATGTAACATGTTTGTCCTGTCTAATATGACTACTATTGTAATTTTTTTGTATTCATGTGTAACATATGTTTGTCCTGTTTTATATGACTATTATTGTATTTTTTTTGTATTCATATGTAACATATGTTTGTCCTGGTGAGTGGAAGAGAAGGCCACATGGCCTTAACTCCACCAGGCTAAATAAATAAATCTAAAATCTAATAAATAATTTGCAATCTCTAATTTGCAATCTAAATCTCTCATCAGACCTTCTAGTAGAAATTGAGGGTTTGATAGCGTTATAAACATTTCCCTTTATTTAAAAGGCACAGGGCAAAAGAGCATATGTAGCTAGTTTCTTTTCTTGTGTTCACTAAAAACGTGGCAAGGTTTGGAAGGTTTTTTTTTTCAGACACAGTTGGTGTTAATTTATGTTTCTATATGTCTCAGCCTTCTTGGTGGGTCTTGACATGGTGTCCTTTTCACTCTGTCTTCCCTCCTCTTTCCTGTCATCTGTTCCTAATTTTACGACTGCCAAACAAGAGGCTGTTTCAAGCAAAAAACTTCTGTTTGACATATTGTTGTTAGGATTTTGAAATGTATAGACCCAAAAAGCATTAGAGTGCACAATTCACAGGCCACAATACAACTTTCTTGCTTCATTTCACTGTTTTTGTAAGGATGGAGTAATATGATAGGTACTGGTCAGCCCTGTCTACACCCTTCACATACTTGTTATTTTGAAGTATTCAATAGGGCATTTTTACAACTTTACCCCTCCCATTCTCGTGTTGCCTGATGCAATGTGCTAACCATTCTTACGTCTCTTTTATCTTTCGATGTTTGTAGCAAAAGGGCCCCCTTACTTCAAAACACACATTCTCCTGGTTTGAGTTTATTTCCTGCTTCCACAAATGATTTTGGATGTCCTCTGTTAATCTTTATTGCTTCAGAAACTCTAGTCTTTCTTTCGAGCAAATTTTTAGCTTTAGCCACACTTATAATAATTATTCTGGTACACATGATGCCACAGATATAAATTCGACTCCAGAACGCAAAATAGTGTTTCTTCTAATTTTTCCCCTCTGCAACATATATTTACAGGTTACATACGTATCCCGTAATCGCCTAACTATCGGCACTAAAATTCCATATTTCACCAGCCATCTGTCTTAAAATTGCAAACAACTCTTTCTGTAAAGTTGGCAATTTCATAAAAGAGAAGAGAGGGGTACAAAAACAACTATATTTTATTTCACAATGAGAAAAAACAAAATTGCACGCTCCTTCAAATGCGAAGAGGCTGGAAAACCATAGAAAACATAAACACGGAAATCTCCGTGGCCCGGCGTCTAGCGCTGGCCATTTAAACACGGAGATCTCCGTGGCCCGTCACCAATGTGTTAAGAGGGATACTATTCTTAGTAAGAAACTAGGATTTGGTTTTGAAAGCCCAGGAGGTACTATTGATTCATTTCTAAAAGTCCATATGGAATTTATTAAGAAAAAGGTAGTGCAAACCGATAGTATTTAAATAAATAAAAAAAAAGAGAAAAAGCCAACAAAACTAAACAAAAAAACGATAAAAGTAAACCAGTAAACACCCTCAGCACAAGAAGAACGACTACGCACATGATCTAACACTACGAGCACGACTGGGATAACTAGAAATGACGAAGGATGTTGAGTCACCTAGGACATTCCCCACACCACGAAACTTAGTCAGATTAGCTGATACCAGGAAAAAGGAGGAAGGCAGGACCTATGCGGGTACAACTTTACTACAACAGAGAGACAGCCATTCGGCATGGAAAATGTCCACCAGTCAATACGGTGCGACATGAGAGACCAAGCAAATACCTTAACCATATCAGACCGAACCTCTGATGGTCCGTGGATCATATAGTAATTCCCAACCAGTATTATACAGTAAGAAAATTGGAAAAAAACACAGAAATCTTATTAAACCTATCCTCCGGATAATCCATGGCTCCTAAAAGAAATTGTTGGTCTCGAGAACTTCAAAGGACAGGCCCAGTATCCGGCATGGCTCTCTCCCGACTGAAGGAAGATACCATCACCGAACGTGGTCCCAGGCATCGGATTCAACCAGGGATGCTGTAAGAGATCAACATGAGCTGCGGACATGCGCGGCGACAAACAAGAACTAAGTGCTCAAGTTTCTCGGTGGACGGGGCTAGTGGAAAAGCCGAGTGTTGTGAAGAAAGTGATAAGCTCTAATCAAAGTTTTAGATTTTTCTTTTTTTCAGAATGACAGTGTGGAAAAGAAACAGCATTGAAGAAAACAGAACTATGGAACAGTTTGAAAAAGAAGAAGAGTAGATAAATTGTGTTTTATATATGTTTTCTTGTTTCAGGTTCGGAGTGACAAGCTAATCCATTTTCCAGATGTAATTTGAAAACCAGATAAATGTGGTTTGATAAAGTATGAAAACGTCCTTGTCCCATATAGAGAAAGGGAACTGCGGTTAATTGTAAAGAGAAAATGGATTAACTTGAACACTAAATTTTATGACTGTGTTAAAATTGTTTTTGTTAAAATTCCTGTTTATGAATAGTATTTTGGAAAGGGAACCAGATCACCTAGAAAGCTTGTGCGTAGTCTAAGTACACAACTTCAGCGGCCCCAAAAAGGGCCTTAAAAGACCCTTTCTTGGGTTTGAGACGGGGGAATATGTTATGAATACATAGAGTCTTATATAGAGATTTAATGGTTTTATAGGTTATTTTAATTATTCAAGCAAAGTCTTTTGAAATAGAGTTTAGACATGCAAAGTCTGTTGAAATAGAGTTTAGACATGATATAGTTCAGAGCAAAGTTTCGCTTAGCTTACTGTAAACATCCCTACATTTAGTTTATTGGAATGTTAGTGAGTACAGTTAGGGTAACTAGAGGTCAAATTGAGTATATAACCCTGGGGTAGTGAGGGTCTCGGTCTGTTGATGTGTGACAACCAGAGGTGTTGATGGGTGAGTAAGCTACCATTTTTCTTAATATGTGTCAGGGACTTTTTGTAAAGAGAATCAATTACTTTAACTAATTTAATACATGCTTTTCAAGGGATAGTAGAATTCTAAACAATGTAGACTGTGTTAATGCTATATTTTCAAGGGATAATCGAATTCTAAACGATGTAGATTAGGTTAGATTTATAAATTCCACAACTCCCTCTTCTCAACCCCCAAGGAAGTACTGTAGTTTTAATATAGGCTTAGATTAGTTATTTAGGGCTAGAATACTTAGGGATTCTAATTATTTATACTTTAGTAATAAAATAGTTAAAAATAAGACTCCATTTGTTTATTTCAAATGTATAACTGTACATCCTCATACTAACGCTCTGCTAGATAAGCACGCTGCCAGATTTTCCAAGTCCCGAAGGTCCTTTAAGCCTAAGAAATCCAGCTGGGCTTATAATAGAGATATTTAAAAAAGAGGCAAAACAAGAAATGGTTTGATGAGGAATGTGAGAAAGCTAGAAATAATGTTTTGATGAGGAATGTGCCGACATTGTGAAGAAAAGATAGCCAGAAAAAATGAATTGGTTACATGAGCCAAATGAAGTAAATTTAGAATAATTGGGTAGATTTGATGGGAAACCACTAGCTTATAAAGGAATAAAAATAGGGAATATTTGAGAAAAAGAAGATTAATTATCTTGAAATGAAAGTGAAAATAGAACATGATATAATTACATCAGGGAATTAGGATAGAAAGAAAATGAATCAGGATAGAACAAACATAATTAGGGATGAAAATGTGTATATGATAGCAGATTCCAGGGGTATATTGAATAAATGAAAAAGTTACTTTAATCAGCTAAATATGCATACAGAACATGATATTCAGATGATGATATACAGACAGCAGAAATGTTAGTTACAGAACCAAGTGCTTCAGAGATTTAAATGGCAATAGAAAATTGAAGATGTGTAAAGAATCAAGTTCAGATGGGATCCCAGCAGAACTGATAAAATCAGGGGTAGAAATATTGACTGACAAGATATGTCGGTTGCCTAGTATGATTTGGAGAAAGAGACTGTTCCAAATAAATGGAAAGAATCAATTATCATACCAATCAATAAGGAAGGAAATAAAACTAATTGCAACAACTACATGGGCATCTCATTACTTTCAACTTCATACAAAATTCTTCTTCTTCTTCATGGTTTAGGCTTATTTACTAGCCTGTTCCAGCTCCAAATTGCTGCTGTTTCCATTTTTTCTTTGGATTTCCCAAACTTCTTCTTCCTCGTGGTGAATAGCGGTATGCTGCTTTTGGTATTCTATTCTCAGTCATACTTTCCAAGTGTTCTTTCCAGTTTCTGTATTTCACTATTGTTGTGTTTAATTACTCTACTGTTAGTTGTTCTCTTATTTCTGTGTTATGTTTCTTGTATGTCTTTGATATCCTGCTATTGGTCTGAGGAATTTCATTTCAGCAGCTTGCATTCTGACATATTGTTGGGTTGTCACTGTCTATGTTTCGGATCCATAAGTAATAATAGGCACTGCCATTGTCTTGTATTATTTCATTATAGTGTGTTTCCTGGTTTAGTTTTTCAGTCCTTTTTAGTGTTCCTGTTATATAATTCAACTTATTTAATTTGTTATTTATATCTGTTTCCGCTGTGTATGATATTTCGCAACCTAGGAAGTTATGTCTTACCACTTGTTCTATTGGTTTATTTTCTAATATTATCTTTGCCCGAACTGGAAGAGCGCCCTTGAAGGCCATTGCTTTTGATTTTTCTGATAATATTTCCATGTTGTATTTTTTTTTTAATTTTAAAATTCTAACATATATTAATATCCAGATTTAATTCCTACATTGATGACGTATTAGGAGATCATCAATGTGGATTTAAAAGAAACAGGTCTACATCAGATCAGATTATTTAGTATAAGACAGATTTTAGAAAATAAATGGGAATATAATGACACTGTGCATCAACTATATGTTGACTTCAAAAAGACATAAATTAAGAGGAAGAAGTTATATTGTATCCTGTTAGAGCTCGGAAATACAAAAAAGTTAGACTTATTCAAATGTGTCTAAATAGCACAAAGATCAGGGTACATAGAGGTGAACAGTTTTAGGATAATTTTTGAACTCACAATGGGTTAAAGCATTATCTCCTATAATATTTTCACATTTTATCTCCTGCCAAATAAATAATTTCTCCAAAAATTTGAGAACCCATTATGTTTTTCTACATTTTTGTGACGAATTAGAAGAATCATTCAGTATTTTCACTTTTGAAACATTTTGTTGTTGTTTGTGTTTCCTATCCAAGGCTATATATTTTGGTTTTTTAGCATTTTTTTTACAATGTATGAGGAGCTGGTCCATAGCATCAGCCCCCAACTTGGAGGGCCAGAGACTTTTTCTGGATCAGTTGCTTTCACTGCAGCTAAGAGTCTGATCCACCCTTTATTGCCTCATTCGCTGTGTCCACCATACCGTAGGTCCCCTACTCAGCTGCATTCGCCGTTGGGGTCTTCACCGTAACCTTGGCTAGGGACACTTACAGAACTAACATAAGAGTTGATAACTACAAAAAGGTTATTAGATTACAACGGTGCACAATGTCACCGACATTATTAAAAAATGCATAGTACGGGATTAAAATTAAAAGAGAATAAATACATACATAACTTATTATTTGCAGATGATCAAGTGGTAGTCACTTCATTTTGTGAAGATGCAAACTACAAGGGTAGGGAACTAGAAGAAGGATACTCAAGATGAGGTTTAACAATTAATTATAATAAAATAGAATATATGAGCACACATCTTTCCGAGGAATTACAAATAAAAGGAACAAAGATTAAAAGAGTAGAATATTTTAAGTATTTGGGATCAATAATTCAAAAACATGGATCATCTAAATTAGACATCGAAAAAAGAATAATAGAGGTAAAGAAAGTTACTGGCATATTAAATTATATTTTATTGAGTAAGTATATAATCAAGTGGACTAAATTATTAATATATAACACAATTGTGAAGAGTATTTTATTATATGCTGCAGAAACATGGACGTTGAAGCAAAAACACAGAAATAAATAATTATTAGTCACAGAAATGACTTTTTAAGAAGATCAGCAAGAATATCAAAATTATATAAAATAAAAAATAATACAATAAGAGAAATTATGAATGTAAAAAAGGATATTGTACAAGAGATTGAAGAAATCCAATTAATATTGTATGGACATATAATGAGAAGAAGGGACACAGAAAAAAAACAAAGAAGTATTGAAATGGATACCTCCTGGAAAAGGAAACATGGTAGACCAAGGCCAATGTCGATAAAGAGAATTCAAGACAACATGAAGAAGAGAAGTATAACAGAGTAAGATACGCAAGGCTGGGAAGTGTGGAAGAAAAAAATTGTGTATTTTGGTTGAGGATACCTGTGTAAATAACAGACACAATCCTGAAATAAAATGAAACATTTTGTGACCAAACTTTTATGAGAAATTCAGATCTCTTATTTTTATAACCAATATGTTATTGTTATAACGAAATAAAACATTTCAAGCTACATAATATTGTTATGATAAGGGACTTAGCACATTTCAAGCACTGTTTGGAACATTACGACAGTCCATGATATTTGGGAAAATAGTGAAGATGCATATTTCTTTCACACACACGACATTTTAGGCGAGAATTACTCTTGCATTCTACATATCTGCCTTGTTTGGATTCAATTAGGTAATGTCCATCAGTCTTTCTAATTGAATGATAAAGTTGCACCTTAGGGCCTGGTTTCATACTCAGTCTAGGTTGGGCTCTGAGTAGGGCCATAGTCACTTCTCTCCTAAATTCCAGATGACTTTGAACTCTTTTTCCATGTAGGTGATGATGAATTTGCCAAGCATTTACAATTGCAATGTTCAGAGCATTAGAAAAAAGGTTCCACCACCCCTTCTTATTTCTAAGCTGAATTTGATAGCTCAACCATTCCCATTTAATAACTGCGATATGATGCTGGATTAATGAACATCAATCATCTTCTTGTTGTTTCGAGAATATCACTTTTTATTTTCCACGAGCATATGTGTTTGGCGGCTCAAGCCAATATGACAACAGCACTATCATTCTGCATACACATGTGTGTGTGTGTGTGTGTGTGTGTGTGTGTGTGTGTGTGTGTGTGTGTGTGTGTATATATATATATATATATATCACCATCATAACTATAAAGAAACATACCCTATTCTTGTTTTTTCTGGATATTGGCTGGATTTAGAGGACATATCGTAGTTTACTTTAACTGTAAATTCCATGAGAGTTGCAGTAAAAATTATGTACATAGAAAAGAATCTATAAAAATTATAAAAAGGAATGATATCCCTAAATGCCAATTTTTCCAATTGGAACACACTTATTTATTTGTATTTTATGAGCTGAAAAATAAATTTACCGCATCTTCAAATATTGCAATATCTTTATTGTGACCTTAGGTAACGGAAAATCTATACCACACAAATTGTCATTATATTTAGGTGACTGTTTAAAATATATTTAGTAAAGTTGGTGCGTCAGTGCAAAATTAAGACATTTTACAAACCTATAGTTCATGTTTCATCTATGTGCAACTCTTCTTATTATTATTAATAAGGGGCAGATTACTATGACTATTTAACTCATGCCCCAAATGGGAGTCAATGACCAATCACGTTTCAATGATTTCTGTTTTACAACCAATCAGAGTCGTGTTTCACCAAATATTTATCAGTGTTATAATTACCATATTAAAGAAAGCTCCTCCTTACAATATTGCGTTCCTTTGGCAATAAATTGTATGATCTGGTTGCAGTGATAAACAAAAGAAGCAGTAGAAGCGTACCTATCGTTTCTCATTTGTTTTCAAACATCGCCGTTTACATTAAATATATAAATATTTTAAAATAACTATAGTTAAATAATGATTTGTGAGTAAACAGCTTAATTTTATTCGTTAAATAGTCCTAACAAATGCCACTCTTGATTTCCAAATTCTCTAGATAAATTCACTCCTCACTTCGTGAGTCGTGAATTTATCGATAATTTGGAAATCACTCGTGGCATTACTTATGATATGTCATATTTTTACCAAAGTCTATATTCTAAGCTTCAAGTAAGTAAAAACATTTATATATGCCTTATTATTAAGATTAAGTGGCCTTTATTGGGTCTTAAAAGTCGTATTTCTCACTTTTTCAGATCTTTGGTCATACTTATGCTTATTTCTATGATAAAGTAATATTTTGGAAATAACCAATATTGTATATGTATAAAAATCGTCACTTTCACAGTTCACTTGTTTTGAAGGTTTCTGTTAACAGGTAGCAAACGTTTGCACTGGACAATAGAAGACAACCTTGAATGTTTGTATCTCACCCTTACCACCTCACTATGATGGTTGTCCAGTGGTTATATATGATTCCCCGCAGCTGTTATATATAATTAAATACAAAGATGCCGACTATCGCCACTATAATAATTCAGAATGTTATTCATTGTCAAGCTTTGTCGCGCGGCACCCGCTTTTATATAAATGGACAACCATCATAGTGATGCGATAATATCACTGAATGCGATGGGCAGGACAAGTAGCACAAATGGGTAATAAAAGAGGGTATGGAACCTCCTTGCAGGAAAACCAATGGGAGAGAGCACAATAGGTAGACCATGAATGAGGTGGGAGAATAACAAGTATGATTTGAGGGTGGTAGATTGTAAAGGAGATGATGGGAAAACTTTAGCTCAGGATAGGGATGTATGTAGAGCTTCATGAAGATAAATGCATACAAAGAATATAGAGGCTCCATTTGCATTGAGGATTCGTAGAAGTCATCCGTAATTTACATCCATAATTTACAAAAATGTGATTTATTTTATCAAATGCTAATTCCGTGTGGCCATGATATTCCCGTGAGTTATTTAAAATAATAATATGGATGGATATCCTAAAATATGACTACATGGAATGAGGCTAATTTACTTTATAAGAAAGAAAAATATTTTGTTCCATTGAATGTTTTCTTAAACAAATTTTCATTAGGTTACTTTCACAAACTAAGACTTAAGGTGGAATTGCCGGTAGAAGTAGGCCTATCTTTAACTAAAACATTGTTTATGAAATTATTTCATATTTTTGTTGTTTAATATTTTTTATAATAGAAAAGCAACAATAAGATATATAGATATATCTGTAATAATCAAATACAAATGTAAAAGTACACCTAATGTATGTTATTTGTGTCATTTGAATGAAACGCTTTGCATCATTATCTTTTTCTATAATAAAACATGTTATTGAAATGGAACTGCACCTCTCTGCCCATTCTGTCTGACGCTTGTAATGTTACATTTATTTTTAGTTCGAGTGAACAAACGACATCGGTATCATTAAATTTCAGTATATCTGCTCAGATAGCAGCACAAATTTTCCATTTTGATTATTCTTTGTATCTTTTTATATTCAAGGATGTTTGGACCAGATAGGTTTTAAGTTGTTCAAAATGAAAATATATTAATATTGTGGAGCTTGTCAAGAAAATAATTAAATAAATAATATTTTAATTGAATAGTCTATTTCACTATTTGTCGCGACTATGATTTATTCAAATATGTTATAAAGCACCCTGCAGTGATACAGTCCGGCTATATATACTGGACTGATATTCTAATGCTCAATCTAGTTGCTCAGTAAGAAATCCACTTATTGGGCATTAGGGCACAAACCCAAACTAATTAATACAATTCACATTCAATTTGCTGCAAAGCATAGCATGAAAATACTGCTTGCAGTGAAGGACCTGCTCCAGAGCAGAAAACTGTAAAAGATATATTTTATTTTAGAAATATATCCTAAAATTGACAATGTATTATATAGTTCTCTTGCATAGGGCAGGTCTTACACTGCAGTCATATCATTTCCATGCTATGATTTGCAGCTTTACTGGGGGATTTTGGGTGTAGTAGCTTCCCGTTGCTTTCCAAACCGGAGAAAATAAATAATAAATCCATTTCGGGGAATATTGAATTAAAGACGTGAACCGTTACATGAACCACAACTGTACTTTGAAGGGAGGGAAGGTATATATGATATCAAAATTCCCCCTGAAAAACTTATTCACATGCTCTCTCACCCCGCAATTACTTTATTTATTTATTTTATTTATTTATTTAATATCCATTAGAGCATCGTAGATGCTTTAGGACGTGTCCAGATTATAAACAGCAATATAAAACATAACACGTACATACATAAATACATAATAAAACCAATTTACATTGCAACTAAAATACACCATAATATCAAGGGGCAGCACTTTCACGAGAAAGGACAGCAATACAATTCCAATCAAATATTACTTACAATTTTAAATTTAGGTGTTCACTCATACTTAATTGTACGTAAGACAATACATTAATATCAGTTTCTTCTTTGTTTGAACATTTTCATCTGAAGATTCCTGTATTTCAAATCTATTAGCAACTTTGTACTGGTATTCTTTCTGCAGTTCATCATTTCTCAAGTTCTTTAATCCAAATTTTTCAGAATCATCCTCTCATCAGTGGTAACCATTCATCGATTTTCACTCTGAGCAGATAATGGTGCAAATCGTACCCTATCCCTCTAATTGATCTAACGTTGATAATGATATGTGCCCACGTTTATCCAATAATACACGATATCTCTCTGGTTTTATTTTTTTTTATTTTCACCATCTGGAGAGGTCCTGATGTATTTATGAATATCCTTATGCTGGAATGTTGTGCTCTTAATAAGATTCTTTGATGTTTTGCAGGTTACTAATCTAATCCCACTGTCGTTACCAATTTCATGAAGAGTGCATTTGTCTATTGTTGACCTGAATATATTTTGACACGCCGTAATAACGACGTTTAAGTTTCGCGCGCAAGACGAGAATAGTGGTCTCGCATTGGTTCGAATAAATTTGCGAGTCGTCGACTCGCTAGTCGAAAGCCCCGCGCAAACCACCTAAATGTCTGGGCTGTCATTCAAGACATCTCTACGAACATCTTCCTCCCCTTTCGGGAAAGATCGGTAGCCAGAGGCTTCTATGTTTCGAAGTGTCTCGAACCTAAGCGTAGAAAGTTCCTCTCGGTTATATAATATATACCGAGGACGGAGGCCAGTCAGTTGTGCATTGGCAGGCAATAAGAGAGGTGAAATATAAGACAAATTATAGTAAGAGAACCCATGTGAGACTGTGAAATAATTGTAAAACAGATAAATTTTGAAACAAGTTTAATTGTGAATAAAATTGTTGATTATTTTACTACTGATAAATACGCAGAAGTAAATAAAGTTATTTGTGAGATTTTACTTGATATATGTGTGCAATTATTTACGCCGAAACTACGTGAAGATGAATCCGCGGTCATCTGCTAAAATATCTGCCCGTCCCACATTTGCATTAAAATCTCCTAAGACAATTTTCATATGATATGCTGAAAGACTATCAATACTCATACTAATTCTTCATAAATCTCACCCTTGATCTTGTCATCCTTGCCTTCTGTTGGACACTGTATATTTACGATTACAAAATCATGTCGTTTACCCTTTAGAATATTATGTATGATATCTTATCGCTGACAAACTTAACATCTCGAATAGCGGAGAGGTCCCTACGTCGGACTAAAGAACTCATTACGAATTAGGTTCTCGCTGCACCCCCATAGGGTAGTATAATCTGAAGATTCCTCATTCCCGACTACCTTCTCCTGACCATATAATTTCGTGTTCTATTCTATATTGTTATGCCCGAGGGTAGATCTTTCACTGCAATCATATCATTTTTATGTTATGATTTGCATTTTACTAGGGAATTATAGGTGTGGTAGCTTCCCGTTGATTTCTACACTCGTGAAATGATGATGAAGATATTAATGATGATAATGGCCGGATGATTTTCGGAGACCGTTGGGCCCTAGGCTTCCTGCCTTACGGATGAGGAAAAACCCCGACAAAAACCTCACCCAGGATCCTGTCCCGACCGGGAATCGAACCTGGGACCGATGCGTAACAAGGCAGCACTCTACCTGGAGACCACAGCAGTGGACTAACTTCGTGTAAGTTCACTATATACAAGGCGTTTTATCTAAATCCCACATTAATATTTCTAGTATCACTCTATTATATAATGTCCTAACATTCCATGTTCTTAGGAACATGTCTCTGTACTTGAGCCTTTGCCGTGGATTCCCTGAAATAGTCCCTGCCCAGAGAATCGAATGGGTGAATATTTCACCCCCGAAAAATTTTACTCCTGTGGAGCCCGTGTCCGCGTTTCTTGACGGTTGTATGTTTGTGGTGAAAGATCGTCATTCTTTCAAACAAGGTACTTTTTTCGCCTGACTTATCGCCTCCGACCTGCCCGGCTTTGGTAACCATTTCCAAAGCAATCCTACCGCCGCGCCGGCATAGCTCTCGAGATCATTTAAGCACTCTAGCGACTCCACCACGACAAGATAAAGACACCTTGGAGGGAGTATAGATTCATCAGACAACTTAATTATTTTCTTATAGTATTGGCCATCTGCTACAAATCCATCCCTGTTGAAAGGCTTATGTTAGCTGTCAAACGTGTACCCACTGTTTTTCTTATTTGTTATTGACAAATTGCTCAGAATAGAAGATATAGCGTTCTTCCAAAGTAAAACCTTTACTCAGAACCATGATTATAAAAACTATTTACTTCTTTTGTCGAGTACCGCCTCCTCCATAAGTAATGGAATATTTTTTAAGAACATTCTATAGAGGAATTTCGGGTAATTGGACCCCTATTTTGAATTTGTTGTTTTTTCTTATTTTAATTAAAGGATTTGGATTTTGTTTAATTACAGTGATTATCATTAGTGTTATAACTATGAAATAGCATTGTTATTTTATTGAAATATGGAAACATCTTCATAATTCATAAACTTTTTTTTACATTACAGGAAAGGTCCACTTTAATCTCCATATTGCGGTAAAGTGAACCCGGAGTCCATCCTAGCTTTAGACTATTTTAAGTTTATTTACTCTATTAATTTATACAGACAGGCACAAATTAATCTGAAAGTAAGTATGGCTGATCGTAATTAAAAAGCGTTGATATTTATTTAATGTTTTGAAAAATTATCGTTGATTATAACATTCACACGTCATTCATCTGCAGACAGCAACGTTCTTTGGGTTTAGGTAATATTACAAGGATATTAAATAAAATTAATAAAGTGTATGCTCTTACCTTATTGGTGAAATATATGTATTCGTGTAAAGTGGACCCAGGTCCATTTTAACCCTCTCGTGGAGGATCTACAATAACCGAATTATTTTATCTTTAATTATATTATACAGCAGCTATGTCATAAAATATCAAACCATACACGTCAGTATATTAAAACATCTACATGATATAATATGAGCCTATTTATGAGTTTTTCAACAATTGTAATATTCAATAGCAGAAATCAAGAATTAATAATTAGCTTGAAAAACTTTTAAACGGTCGTTTTAATAAATATCACAATTCAACATTTCTTCGTACAAATAAGAAAATAAATTGGCCTTGAACACGTCAAAGTTGATGAGGGGAAGAAATTAAAATATTTTCTGTTCCGGGGCAGCCCCAATTAAAAAAGATATTAACAGGGTCCACTAAAATAGAAGGGACCACATTACACGAACTTCCTCTATATATTATACACACACACACACACACACACAATTATTTTCTTACATACAATTATCATTTTCAGTTTAGTTGTGTAAGAAAAAATTATTTTCTTCTCGTTTAATTATTTATTTCGCAGAAAGGCTTCATCCATACAACTTAACGAAGGTGATTACTAAATGTTACTTCCATTAAAATTTATATAATTAAAATATACTTCAAATTCAATACTTTACCAAATATTATATAATTATCTTAGAACTTTTAATGAAAAAATATACTGGAAGTTTTCAAAATGTCTCCAATGTAATCCTCGTAATAGTGAAATAATAATTTCCTGGATATGCGGCGTAAATTTTAAAAATTCTAAATCGTTACACTGGTTAAATCTTATAACAATATTATGTAGTACCTTTGAAGAGCTGAATACCGAATTAAAATGTTGCAAATTGTTTAAATATTGTTATATCTGCGTGATTATAAATATATTCTTATCACCTGCAATAAAAAACACGGTTAATAGATCTTAATATATATTTTTTAAATTAGTAACAGTGTCATTTAGAAAACAAATACCCCACACATGATATAATACGTAAATCATATTGCTTCAAGTCAGTCATGATTGGAATGGTAGGAAGGTCCACTACTTGCGTTTTTACCTAACATCTTGTAAAATTTATTGAATCACATCAATTCCAACGTCAAACGGACGTTCTTGATTTTATTTGGCACAAAAAAAAAGAATTACTGAATATTAATAATAAAAACACGTCTATACTTACTTAATTACTCACTGGCACTATCGAACCAGTAGGTTCATGGCCGCACGGACATAAGCTCTCCATACATCCCTATCCTAAGCTAATGCTTTCCAATCATTCCCTGTATAATCTACTTTCCTCAAATCATAGTTAATGTTATTCTCCCACCTCATTCCTGGTCTACCAACTGGGCGTTTTCCCTCTGGCTTTCCTACAAGAAGCTTCCATGCAAGTCTCCCATTCCCCATACGTGCAACATGTCCTGCCCATCGCAATCTACGAGACTTAACTGTTCTTACTATATCTGGCTTCCTATAAAGAACATGTAGTTCATAGTTATGTAATCTTCTCCATTCACCTGTCTGTTCATCTCTCTTTGGTCCACAAATTTTCCTAAGTACTTTATTCTCAAATACTTGTAATCTTCTTTCCTCTCTTAAAGTAAGAGTCCATGTTTCGCACCCATATTATAAAACTGGTAGAATAATAGTTTTCTATATTTTCAGTTTAATGTTTTTTTGAAAGGAGTTGCATCTCTGCAATGCATAATAGCATGCATTTCCAGAATTGAGCCTATGTTTAATTTCTTTGTGCATCTCATTCCTACTTGTGATTATTGTTCCTAGGTATTTGAATTCTGCCACCTCCTCAAAATTTCCTTCATTTGTCATTAGCTGTCCATTTCCATTATTTAATGAATTTCTACGTGTGACCATATATTTCGTTTTATTGATATTTACTTCCAGTCCTAATTTCTTAGTTTTACTCAATAGTGTGTGCGTGTTGTCCTTTAGTATCTCCTCGCTATCGACCAACAATACTACATCATCAGCATAAACTAACAGCTTTTTAATACCATTGATTTGTAAGCCTTCCACATTCTCTAGAGATTTAATGGCATGCTCTAGTACAAAATTAAATAGTAGAGGAGATAGTGCATCTCCTTGCTTCAACCCATTCTGGATTTCAAAAGTGTCCGAAAACTGTTTGCCTACACGCACCCTACTCTTTGTGCCATTTAGACACATTCGTATAAGTTTAACTAACTTTTTAGGAATTCCGAACTCCAGCAGGATACTATATAACTTCTCCCTCTTAATTGAATCATATACTTTTTTGAAGTCTACATACAGTTGATGTACAGTACCATTATATTCCCATTTCTTTTCTAAAATCTGTCTGATACTAAAAATCTGATCTGTTGTAGACCTGTTTCTTCTAAATGCACATTGATGATCTCCTAGAATGTCATCAATATAGGGATTAAGTCTGCTTACTAATTTATTTGTTAGAATTTTGTACGAAGTTGAAAGTAATGAGATGCCCGTGTAGCTGTTGCAATCAGATTTATGTCTTTTCTTATAAATTGGTACGATAATTGATTCCTTCCATTCATCTTGAAGAGCTTCTTTTTCCCAAATCATACTAAGCAACCAGCGTATCTTGTCCATCAATTTTTCTCCCCCTGATTTTATCAGTTTTGCTGGGATCTCATCTGAACCTGATGATTTATACATCTTCAATTTTTCAATCGCCATTTCAACCTCTAATGCACTTGGCTCTGCGACTAGCATTTCTGCCCTCTGAAAATATCCTCCAGAATGTCCTGTTCTGCATGTACATTTAATAGCAGATTAGAGTAACTTTTCCATCTAGTTAATATACTCCTGGAATCTGCAATCATATCCCCATATTCATTCCGAATTATGTTTGTTCTAGCCTGAAACCCTTTCTTCTCTATACTAATTCCCTGATATAATTATCAAATGTTCCTATTTTTTGCATTCATTTCAAGATCATTAATCTTCTCTCTCAAATATTCCCTCTTCTTACTCTTTAGTAACTTGGTGGTTTCCCGTCTAATACTACCCAATTGCTCTAAATTTACCTCATTTGGCTCGTGTAACCATTTCATTTTTGCTAGCTTTCTTTTCTTTACAATGTCGGCACATTCGTCATCAAACCATTTCTTGTTTTGCCTCTTTTTTAAACAACCAATATTTTCTGATGCTGACTATTTAATAGTATCTCTTATAGCCTCCCATTCTTTATTGATATCAGTTTCTTCTTCGTTTGCCACATTGTCATCGGAAGATTCCAGTACTTCAAATCTACTAGTAATTTTGATTTGGTATTCTTGCCGCATTTCATCATTTTTCCAGTTTTTTAAATTCAAATTTTACAGAATCACCTTTAGCGTTTGTTCCTCTTATAAGCGATAGCCGTTGTCTGATTTTCACTCTGACCAGATGATGATCCGAATTGTAGTCTGTCCCTCTAACTGATTTAACATCGATGATGCTACTCTGCCAGCGTTTATCCACTAATAAATGATCTATCTGGTTCGGAGTTTCTCCATCCGGGGACGTCCAGGTGTATTTGCGAATATCCTTATGCTGAAATGTTGTGCTCTTAACAATGAGATTCTTGGATGTGGCAAATGTGACTAATCTAACCTCATTGTCGTTAATATCTTCATGAAGACTGAATTTGCCTATTGTTGATTTGAATATATCTTCCCGCCCCACTTTTGCATTAAAATCTCCTAAGAAAATTTTCATATGATATCGTGAAAGCTTATCAAATAAGCATTCTAATTCTTCATAGAACTCATCCTTGATCTTCTGTGGGGGCATGTATATTTACAATTATAAAATCATGTGGTTTACCCTTTAGAATTATGTATGATACCCTATCATTAACAAACTTAATATCTCGGATAGAGGATAGGATCCTCCTTCTGACTAAAAAACCGGATCCGAATGCAGGTCTTTCTGCACCCCCGTAGTTATAATGCAAAGCTTCCTGATTCCTGACTACCTTCTCCTGGCCACCTAACTTCCTGTAAAGCGACTATATCCAAGGGCGATTTATCTAGTTCCTGTGTTAATAACTCTAGCGCCCCGCTATTGTGTAAAGTCCTAACATTCCATGTTCCTAGGAACACGTCCCTGTGTTTGAGCCTTTGGCATGGGTTCCCTGAAGTAGTCCCCGGCCGGAGAACCGAATGGGGGACTATTTGACCTCCGGAAAATTTTACCCCAGTTGAACCCATGTCCGCATTTCTTGACGGTTGTATTTTTACGGTGAAAGAACGTCACTCTTTCGACCAAGGTACTTTTTCCGTCTGGCTTATCTCCTTCGACCAGTCCGGCATGGGTAACCCTATCGGCAGCAATGCTACCGCCGGCATAGCTCTCAGGATCATTTAAGCACGCAAGCCACTCCACCACGACAAGGTAAAGATACCATGGAGGGAAAAAGACGTTTATACCTGTATTATCTTATTCTCGCTTAAGGCAACCCCCCAGCCCCTCCACCTTCTAAGTAACCGCCATCACAGAAATGCTTACGACGAGAAAAATAAGCTAAACAGAAATATTATCTATCGTCTATATTACTTAAATGTTCCATTATTTTTGTGTGTGTGTGTGAGAGTGTGTGTGTGTGAGTGTGTGTGGGTGTGTGTGTGGGTGTGTGTGCGCGCGTGCGTGTGTGCGTGTGTGTGTATATATATATAACGATAATTCATAAAATAAAAGATAACTACATTTTATTGCGGATAATCATCAACACCAATCACAAAACAGTTGATACATGTGATGAGGTTTCAGGTGACAATTGCACATTTGAAGTGTAGTTAAGCTGCCAGTTCTAGGAAAAGGTATTTGGTCATTTCGTCATCATACTCCGCAGCGAAGAGTGTCAGAAAATATGGATGGCATTTGCTCAATAACATTAGCTACAACTTTCTGCTTTTTGATTAGATTTGAAGCGATCTCCAAAACAATAGTTACAATTATTGTGGTAAGAATTTTTCAAGACTGTGTACCGATATGAGAAATAGGGAATTCAATCACAAGAGAAGTGATTTTATAGCCAGTGAGGTAAATCTTATTACGACACAAAATGTCGCAGATTTGCATTAATTCTACTCCACAAGTTGTATGTCCAATAATCGTTTTAATGAGCTTGAATTTACAACAATAATATGTTATTGAAAAAGAAAAAGGCAAATATAATGCTCTTAACAGAAACAAAGAAAAAGTTTAAAGGGACACAGGATATAGAATATCACCTCCTTGTATATCATGGTGTAGAAAGACAACAACGTGCATCAGCTGGAGTAGCTATAATGATAGACTCCATTTGGAGGAAGAAAATACATAGCTATACTTTTATATCAGAAAGAATAATTATTATCAGGTTTAAAATGCAAAGAGGATATATGACAATAATATGTATATATGCACCAGAACAAGGGAAAAAAAAGAAAACATTGGAAAATTTTATAAAGAACTTCAAAAAGTAGTGAATAAAATAAATAAAAATGAATATATAGTTATTGGAGGTGATTTAATGGAAGAGTGATATAATTGGTACACAAGGAGAAACAATAGAAAATGATAGTGGAAAAGAACTTCGACAATTTGCAATATTTAATGGATACAGAATTGCTCTACTCCTTCCTATAGTAATTATTATAATAAGTTCCAGTATAAAATCATGACTAATTATTAGTCATATTTTTAATAATCCTACTTATTGGACTATTCCACGAATGAAATCAAGGATCTCTTGAGTGAGCTTCCTATTTTAAAAAGAAAGAAATACATAAGTACACCTGGTCGGCTAGAGGATTAAGATCAATTATTGATTATTTCTTGGTAAACAGAAAATTGATACCCTGGGTCACAGATGTAAGAGTATATACAGGTTTCGATGTAGGAACAGATCATTTTCTCTTGACATGTAATATAAAATTATTAGAAACATGGAGGAAACCAACAACAAGAAAAATTTACAATGAAGAAACATATAAAGTGAATTTATTACCAGAAGAAAGTATAAGAAAGTTGTATGCAAATAGATTATCTCAATATATATTACAGCCATAAATAAATAATAATATACAAGAAGAATGGAGCAACATCGATTGGGCTCTAAAGAAAGCAGCATATGAAGTTCTAGGATTAAGAAGGAAAAATTGTAAGAAGAGAGGATTGAGAATATGGAATGACGAAATTAAAAGAGTTATAGAGGAAAAGAAGAAAGCATATTTACAATATTTACAAAAGAAAACTGAAGAAACAAAAGAAATATATTATAACAAAAGAAAGGAAGCAAAGAAAATTGTTAGGAAATCCCACCAAGACACTTGAGATCGATATGTATCTAATCTAGAACATGATCTACATGGACGACAATGGACTGCTTATAGAACAATTAAATATTTAAATAAATCAGAAAAAGAAGCTGCATATATACCTACATCAATATCAGAAGAACATTGGTTGAATATTTCAGAGACCTGTTGTACAACGAGAATGAAAACGAAGAAGAACCAAAATGTGAGAATTTGAAAGTAGATAAAATACAAATGGAAGAACTGGAAGAATCGCTCAAATTAACAAATAATAGAAAAGCTAGCGGACCAGATGACATCAATTCAGAACTAATTAAATATGCAGATATATTTTTTAAATTAAGATTCTTGAATTTTCTTAATATGTGTTGGGAGAATCATAATATACAGCAACATGGAGGCAAGGTATAGTAAAACCAATTTACAAGAAAGGAGAAAGAAACCAACCATCTAATTACAGAGGCATTACCCTCCTAAATAGTGGATATAAAATATATGCTAGAATAATAGCAAAACGAATACAACGAATTACTGAAGTAACACTAGCAGAAGTACAAAATGGGTTCCGAAAAGGAAGATCTTGTACCGATGGAGTATTTGCCCTGAATCAGATAATAAACAAAAGACAAGAAAAAACCTAGAAACACATTTATTATTCATAGACCTAGATAAAGCATTTGATCGAGTAAACCGGGAAATATTGTGGAATATCCTAAAAGAAAAAGGCCTCCCTATTCAGATTATAGAAACTGTTAAGAGCTTGTACTATGGAACAAATATTTGTATTGGCCCTCAGTTGACTAAAAATAAGACATTTTTTTTCAAATAAACCAAGGAGTACGACTAGGGTGTTCACTCTCACGTATATTATTTAATATTTATATGGACGATAACCTAAAAGAATGGAAGAAGGTTTTAACTAATGAAGGAATATTAATTGATAATAAAGATTAAATAAATGCTTTATTATTCGCTGACGATGTTGCACTTTTAGCAGAATCTGAAAATGAGCTCCAAATGTTATCATATAAATTTAAATTAATAGCCAATAGATATAATTGTAAAATATCAATAAATAAACTCCGCCATGGCCGGTCCCAAGCCCGGATGAGAAAGGAGGAGGGGGAGGAGTAACAACCTCGTTAAAAAACCAGGGTTTAGTTGGCTCCGACTGATAGTACTCTGTAAGGGCCCCTAGCCAGGGTTACGGTGAAGACCTCAACGGCAGAGTCGGCGCAGAAGGAGTCCTTCATCACGGCGGATCTGGCGGAAGAGGCAACCCTATCTCTAAGGGAAATAGAGAAACGCTGCCTTGCGGTGAAGAGGGATCTTCAAAGGCTATGGGAGGAAAACCCAGACAGAAATTTTCCTGGTCCTCCAGGTTGGGGGTTTATGCTGTGGGCCAGCTCCCCACACATTAGAAAAAAAAAACCAAAATGCTAAAAATGCAAAGGTATGGGGATCCCAATAGGCAATAGATTTTTGCTGACATTACAATTTGCCGATGATCAACTGGTTTTAGCGCAAGACAATTTTGATATGGAATTCATGATAAAAAGGTTGAAAAGCACATATGAATCATGGGGTCTCACAGTAAATTTACAAAAAAACAGAATATCTAGCAATAAATAGCAATGAAAGAGAAAACTTAGTATTGGAAGATGGAATCCAAATAAAGCAAGTGAAACAAACTAAATATTTGGGAATGATTATGGATAACATCGAAGGTATAGGCAAAGAGAACATAAAACATAGAATTGAATTGAGAAGCAAAATAATATCATCATTAAATTCCATATGGTGGGATAAGCATATTTGGAAAGACACAAAAAAATATATTGGTAAAACATTGGTGGAATCTGTTGCAATGTACGGAAGTGAGGTATGGACAATCAATAAGTACTACACGAATAGACTAATAGCTCTAGAAATGGATTATTTACGAAGAAGTGCCAGAAAGTCTAAATTAGAACGTGTCACAAATAAGGAAATTAGAAACAAAATGGAAGCAGAAGAAAGCATAATTGAAAGAATTGAGGAAAAGGAATTAAAGTGGTTAGGACATGTTTTAAGAATGGAAGATGAGCGATGGCCGAAGCAACTATATGAATGGCATCCTAACAGAAAGAAGAAAAGAGGAAGACCAAGGTTAACATGGAAGGAAAACATGAAGAGAGTAATGCAAGCTAGAGGGCTAAGCATCGAAGATGCCCAAGACCGTAGGCTTTGGAGGTTTGGCACGGGAAGACGGCAGCAGCTGTAAAAACCCGAAGATAGATAGATCAATAAATAAGTCAAAAGTAATGGCATTTATTGGTAAATATAGAATTAGATCAAAAATTGTACTGGATAACAAAATAATAGAACAAGTATCACATTTCCAATATTTAGGATGTGATAAAACTTATAGAGAAAATAAAGATATATAAAATAAAGTAAAAAAATTTGAGGTTATTTGTGGAACCATAAAAAGAACCTTAGGTCGGAAAACAAGGAAAGATACGAAACTTAAATTGTATAGAACAATGGCTGTTCCTTTGTTGTTGTATGGAAGTGAAAATTGGATAATGAAATCAAGGGATAAAAGCAGGATACAGACTGCAGAAATGCTGTTTTTACGTAATGTGAAAGGATGCACAAGAGCGGATAGAATAAGGAATGAAACTATACGAGAAGATAATACATATATATAAAATTGAAGATAAAATCAGCGAAAATAATAAGAAATGGACAGAACACTTAATGAGAATGAACAACGAAAGAATACCAAAAAGAATCTTCCTGTATAATCCCAGAGGAACAAGAGATGTTGGCCGACCACGCAGAAGATGGACTCCACTTTTAACTTCGCCGGAACAGGCTGCATAGCCTAGTAGTAGAAGAAGAAGAAGAATATTTTATTCAATTATAAAGAGGAAATTATCATTAACATTTGTTTATTTATATTTATTTTTTAACGGTGCTGTTTAACAGATCAGATCATTAGCACCTCAATTCAAATCTGGGCGTGAAAGAACCAATAAATTTTGTTCAGGTGCCTTAAATCAATTATATTTTCTAAATAATTGTATTTGACTAAGGTGAATTTGAAGTGATTGGCTGATAAAAGTAAAGTTATCCCAATACAAGCCTCACGAGGCTCTTGGGGTAGTAGGAGAATAGGGCTCCCACTTTTTCTGGATAATCGGCACTTGATGTCAGCCGGGTTGTCAGCCCTGCATGACGGCTGCCTTTACCCCCAGAACAAGCGTCTGGTACTCATTTCTGTCAGAGGCTGCGTCGACCCCAGTGCCATAGAGCCGCCAGAAAGTTTGGATCAGTTTAAAAATCCTGACCCCACAGGGACTTGAACTCTCGACCTTCCGGCTTGTAGCGCAGTGCCTTAACTACTACGCTACGGCGTGCCCCGATTGGCTGATAATGTATTGAATTTCATCTATAGGGCTGTTGTTAATGTACGATCGTGGAACAAAAGGAGGTAGATGAGGATTGTAATTTCAATAAAACGTTTGAATAACGGACACCTATGAGGAAAATAAAATGTCAGCTATTAAGAAGTGTCCGCTATAGGCCTACACTAAAGTAATAAAAATTTTCGACCAATTAACACTGGATAGAATGAGATTTTTTCTATCCGAAATTATTTATTTCATTCATAGTGTTCTGCTCAAGAGCAGGTCTTTCACTGCAAACTCAGCATTCTCCACTCTTTCCTTAACTCAGCTTTCCTTTTTTTATCTGCATACAAACCATTTATTTTAATATTGTCTATCATGTGATGTCTTTTTCTGCCTCTAACTTTCTTTCCGTTGACCATTCCTTCTAAGGCAACCTTCAGCAGGCAGTTTCATCTTGGCCTGTGGCCAATCCAATTTCTTTTCCTCTTCTTTGTGAGTTCCAGCATTGTTCTTCTTTCACCCACTCTGTCCGGCACATCTTTATTTCTTACTTTGTCTGTCCATTTTATACTTTCCATTCTTTTCCATATCCACATCTCGAAAGTTTCCAGTCGCTTTTCCTCATTCCGTCGTAATGTCCAAGTCTCTGCACCATACAATGCCACACTCCACACAAAGCACTTCACTAGCCTCTTCCGTAATTCTTTTGCCAAAGATCCGCAGAAAATGCTTATTTTCTTGTTGAAATCTTCTTTTGCCATTGCTATCCTCTGCTTTACTTCTTGACCCCAGTTCATGTTACAACTGATAGAACAACCCAAGTAATTCAAGCTATCCACTTGCTCAATGGCCTCACCTTTAATCCTCATGTTTTGCTTCCTTGGTTTCTTTCCTACAATCATGGCCTTCGTGTTGTTTATATTTATCTTCATCCCATAATCCTCGCACTTATCATTTAGCTCAATCAGTATGTACCTCAGTGTCATTTCATCTTCTGCTAGCAAAGCCAGATCATCAGCAAATCTAATGCACTTTTGTATTCACGTAGACTTTCACGGCCGGAGTTCCTATGATGATCTTGAAGAAGATTTTCGGGCTGTAGGCCGTGGTCGTGAAGCTTGTAGTTCCCCGTCGTTTCGCCAGAGACTGCGTCTGGCATCCTCAAGGGTTGTCTTGAGACTGGCAATTCTGTCCGCTGTCTGTCTTATTTATACGTTCACCGCGATGTGTTCGTAAGTTGTATCTGCCTTCTGATTGGTCAGCGTTAGGGACTTCCATTGCTCCAATGAGATTGCTGTTTGATGGTCTAGTCGACTGTACGTTATATCTGTCTTCTGATTGGTCAGCGGTAGGGACTTCCATTGTTCCACTGAGATTGCTGTTTGTTAGTCTAGTCGACTGTGCTTGTAGAGGTTTACATTTTGCGTTTTTTAGAACCGGTATCCATACTTTGTTGACTTTTAATCATTCTTCTTTTCTGTTGAAACTGTTATTATGTTTGATCATTTCGATGGCTTCTCTTTGTAGACAGGTATAATAGTGTGTGCAGTTAGATAATATGTCTGTATTCTGGTATTGTACCCTGTGGCCATCAGGTAAAGAGTGTTCTGCTACTGCCGACATTTGTTTAAGACGACTGTATATTTCATGCTCCTTAAGTCTGGTTGCGATGGTCCGTTTAGTGGTGCCTATAGACACTTTTCCACAACTGCATGGGATCCTGTATATGCCTGCTGTCTGATGAGGATGGAGTTGATCCTTTATAGGTCTGAGAAGGTTCTTGATTTTCTTGGTAGGCCTGTATACTGTCTTTATGTAGTACTAAAGAAATGAGACATAAAGACAGTATACAGGCCTACCAAGAAAATCAAGAACCTTCTTAGACCTATAAAGGATCAACTCCATCCTCATCAGACAGCAGGCATATACAGGATCCCATGCAGTTGTGGAAAAGTGTATATAGGCACCACTAAACGGACCATCGCAACCAGACTTAAGGAGCATGAAAGATACAGTCGTCTTAAACAAATGGATAAGTCGGCAGTAGCAGAACACACTTTACTTGATGGCCACAGGGTACAATACCAGAATACAGACATATTATCTAACTGCACACACTATTATACCCGTCTACAAAGAGAAGCCATCGAAATATTCAAACATAATAACAGTTTCAACGGAAAAAGAAGAATGATTAAAAGTCAACAATGTATGGATACCGGTTCTAAAAAACGCAAAATGTAAAACCTCTACAAGCACAGTCGACTAGACTATCAAACAGCAATCTCAGTGGAACAATGGAAGTGCCTACCGCTGACCAATCAGAAGACAGATATAACGTACAGTCGACTAGACCATCAAACAGCAATCTCATTGGAGCAATGGAAGTCCCTAACGCTGACCAATCAGAAGGCAGATACAACTTACGAACACATCACGGTGAACGTATAAATAAGACAGACAGCGAAAAGAATTGCCAGTCTCAAGACAACCCTTGAGGATGCCAGACGCAGTCTCTGGCGAAACGTCGGGGAAATACAAGCCTCACGACCACGGCCTACAGCCCGAAAATCTTATTCAAGACTAATGCACTTTATTCTAGTTCCTCCCATGTTTACGCCTCCCGTATTACCGAAGCAGTTCTTCATTAGGTCATCCAGGTAGATGTTGAAAAGGGTAGGTGATACAGGACATCCTTGCCTTACCCCCTTTCCAATTTCTCTTCCCTCTGACATTTCTTCTCCTATCTTCACTTTTATTCGCTGTTTCATATAAAGACTACTTATGAGCCTCCTCTCCTTCCAGTTCACGCCAATTTTCTTCAAGATCTTCAGGAGTTTATTCCAATTTACTCTGTCAAAGGCCTTTTCCAGGTCAACAAATACTGCATAAACGTCTTTACTTTTTCTATATATCTTTCTCCTATTGTTCGTATCAATCCAATTGCATCTCTTGTACTCTTTCCCTTCCTGAAGCCAAACTGTTCTTCCGATTCGCTTTCCATCATAGAATGTAAACGTCGATTCAGTATTCGCAGGGGAATTTTTCAGAGTGTGATATCATGCTGATAGTCCTGATCTCCATACATTTATTTGCATTGTTCTTCTTCGGTATTGGTATTAACACTGTCTCAGTCAATTATTCGGGCCATTCACCTTCTTTATATATCTTGTTGCATAAACGCAGAATTTCCTTCTCTCCTTCACCCTAGCATTTAACCAATTCAATGGGGACTCCATCTACCCCTGTTGCTTTCCCATTTTTCATTTCCTTAATTGCTAATTCAACTTCTTCCTTCAGAATTGAAAATCCTTTTTCATCTTCTGATACGTCTTCATTTTCTATATCCAAGTTAGCCGGATGATTTCTTGTCTCATATTACTCTTCTACATATTTTTCCAATGTATTCATAATTCCCTGTTTCTCTGTTATTTCTTCATTATTTTCGTCCTCAATCAGTCACATAGCTTTCCTGCTCTTCTTTCCATAGTCCGAGCCTTTAACTTCCTGGTACATTATATCATATTTTCCTATCCTCTCCAGATTCTCTAGTTCTTCACATTTCTGCTTCATCCATTATTCCCTTGCCTTGTCAGTTCCTCTTCTAAGTTCGTTGTTTAGTTTCCTGTAGTTTCTTTTGGCTTCTTCTGTATTGCTATTTTTCCATTTTCTTCTTTCTTCCATTTTCACTAACATTTTTTCTGTGACCCAAGGTTTCTTAATATTATTGCTCTCTTTGTATCCTATTGTTTCCTTTGCAGCTATCTGTATAGAGATTTTCAAATGACTCCAGTGTTCCTTGGTATGGCCATATGAGATTTTCATGGTAGAGGCTTTCTCCTAAAAATTTTGTTGGAATTTTATCCTTTCTTCTTCAGTTTTAAGTTTCTCCAAGTGAAATTTCTTTGTTACCTGTCTTCCTCTTATCTTCTTTAGGCAAATATGTATTTCGCCTATTAGTAAGACATGGTCTGAATTTATATCTGCTCCTGGTAGGGTCTTTGGATTTTTCAGGCAATTTCATAATCTTTCATGTATCAGTATGTAGTCGATCTCGTATCGTGTGTTATCCATAGGGCTTATCCATGTGTATCTTCTCCTTTTATGCTGTTGAAACATTGTATTTCCAATTATCATTGAATTCCTTTTACAGAAACTCACCAGTGATTCGCCTCTCTCATTCCTTTTTCCTAATCCATATCTTCCAACTGTACTTCCATCCTGTCCTTCCCCAACTACAGCATTCCCGTCTCCCATAAAGGTAAGTACACATATGCGCGCCACAAACACGCGCGGCGCGCGCGCTGCTCGTGTTATGTTCGGCGAAATTATTAATTTCAACGAACCTCCTGCGATCCATAGGAAACCCACAAACCTTCAGTAGACATTTTGCAGAGACAAAGGCCTGCACTTGCCCGTTCCATGTCTCCTAATTCAGTTATTTTCTTTTATCAAAACTATTTATTTTCTTCTGGATAGAATACTGAGGAATTTTTACCTGTATACCATATTACATTGTCAAATAATTTCAAAACTACAATCACTTCAAATTTTTTTAACCAATTATTAAAATTTTATTTTAAAAAATGGAAAAATATGAAGCAATATTAAATTTTTACTAAAATATGAACATTTCACCAAAAATATTATGAAATATGAAAACAATATGTTGGTCTTATTTGATTCTATAAATTATAAAATGTAAAGATACTCTATGGAGCAACAAAAATGTTTATAGAACGCAAAAATCGTATTATAATATATTAATTTTAATATCAAAATAAGTACAATTTACAAATGTAATACATTAAAAAATTATATACCGGTACAGTACCAGTATTATTTTATTCTTTGGCATATTTCTCAATTGAGTTATTTTTTAAGTAGATTGCTGTCGTTGTTTAAAAGTCATGAATTTTTTCACAAGAATTTGTTAAATTATATTTCACACATAAAATAACTTTCAAAGTGTCAACACTCAATTGCGATTTTTTTTTATGTCCACACTTTATTTACCAAACAATTGTGGTCAAATCAGCAATGTAAACTTTGATAACCAGTTCTCAACAATGATTTGTTATTATTGAAGTTTAACATCGTAAAATTAACAAAAATAATATAAAACTCATATCCTGGCGAAATAGCTACATTGGCGCCGAAAACCGTATATCCCCTTTCCGTTCTCCCGCCATTCCCTGGCTTGTCGTGCATTCTTTCCCAAAAATCGGGACTTTTTTAAAATGACATGGGACAAATTGTTAAAATCGGAACGTCTGGTCATCTTATTACTGGTTGTGTTTATATATTGTATTATTTTGTGATACTTCATACATAACATTATGAAATGAACGTGTTTAGTACACACGAAAAAAATACATAACATTGAAAAAATAGGCATTCTGTAACAATATTGTGAAATAATTTGTTTTATTCCTTAGAGTAAAAAATATCGATAGACATCAATGTGCACACTGACCTGACGATCTTCACTATTTATGGTGGCGCCAACCCAACAATACTAAGTTATGTGTCAATAATATAACAATATTTTACTTTTCTCTCGCCGGTAGGACGAAAGTAAAGTAATTATCTTTTTCCTGCATGTATCCGAAGATATATCCATTTTATATCTCCTATTTCCCTCCAGGCATCTCCTTTCAATGATTTTTTTAAATGATCCTTATGTTGAGGATCCAACAATAATTGTTTGTTTCTATAAAGATCAATAAGTTTTAACATGTTTCTCTCTGACCACTCCACACTCTAATAATAATAAGGTGCGCGCCGAAAACAACGAACCTCTCAAGTACCCGTCCAAATCTAAACAGCGAACCATCAAAGTGTTCGTGGAAAAAACCGACAATGAGTGGATCGTGGTGCGCCGCATGTGCGCGCACCTTAAAACCCCGTACAAATCTCACGAACATGGTGCGCGCGCGCCGAGCGGCGCGCAATTGTGTCCGTACCTTTAGGATAACACATGCCTCCTTCTTCTCTCTATCTCTCAACAATCTCTTCTATCTTGTCATATCTTTCCTCCTCTTCTTCATCTGCTAACCCACTATGGGGCATGTAAATTTGCACTATCACCAAGTCCACTTTTTTTCCTTGTAAACTCACCATTATCATCCGATTATCCACATAACGCACTGATATCACTTTTTCTTTCACACGTGGTCTTAATGTTAGGGTACGTACACATATGCGCACCACGAACACGCGCGGCGCGCCCGCTGCTCGTGTTATGATCGTCGAAATTATTAACCTCCTGCGATTCATAGGAAACCCACAAACCTTCAGTAGACATTTTGCAGAGACAAAGGCCTACACTTGGTCATTCCATTTCTCCTTATTCAATTATTTTCTTTTATAAAAATTATTTATTTTCTTCTGGATGGGATACTGATGAATTTTAACCTGTATACCATAATACATTGTCAAATAATTTCAAAACTACAATAACATCAAAAATGTTTTTAAACAATTATTGAAATTTCATTTTTAAAAATTTAAATATATGAAGGAATATTAAATTTTTTACTAAAATATGAACATTTCACCAAAATATTATGAAATATGAAAAAATATGTTGGTCTTATTTGATTCTATAAATTATAAAATGTAAAGATACTCTATGGAGCAACAAAAATGTTTATAGAACGGAAAAATAGTATTATAATACATTAATTTTAATATCAACAGACGTACAATTTACAAATGTACATTACAAAATTATGTATAGTGCCAATATTATTTTACTCTTTGGCATATTTCTCATTTGAGTGAATTTCTTAAGTAGATTGTTGTCGTTGTTTAAAAGGTCATGAATTTTTTCACAAGAATTTGTAAAATTATATTTCACACATAAAATTACTTTCAAAGTCTTAACACTCAATTGCGAATTTTTATGTCCACACTTTATTTGCCAAACAAAGGTGGTCGAATCAACAATGTAAACTTTGATAACCAGTTCTCAACAATGATTTGTTATTAATAAATTTTAACATTACAAAATTAACAAAAATAATATAAAACACATAACCTGGCGAAATAGTTACATGGGCGCCGAAAACCGTATATTCCCTTCCGTTTCCCCGCCGTTCCCTAGCTTGTCGTGCATTCTTTCCCAACAATCGGGCTTTTTTAAAATGCCGCGGGACGCGGGACAAATTCTTAAAAATCAGGGCTGTCCCGCCAAAATCGAAACGTCTGGTCATCTTACACAATACGCTTATTACTGGTATGTGTTTATATATTGCAGGGAGTTCCAAGCAGGCCGTCGAGAAGAGCGGACGTGTTTTTGTTAGAGTGGTTGAAGTGTGCAGGGGACAAAGCATTATGGAAGAAGTTAGAAAGCTGATTGAAACATTGTCAACTGAAGTGAAAGAAGGGTTTGAAAAGTGCAACGAGAGGGGGAAAATTCGTGATATTGCGACGAACATGCATCGGATGGAGGACAGATTAAAATGGCTGGAATCTAAATTAGACTATTTCGAAAACCAGAGTCGCCGTAATAATATTGTGATATATGGGGTACATGAAGAAGACAGGGAGAGCTGGGAGGAAACTGAACTTATAGTTAAAAGAGTAGTGGCGCAAATCGGGATTGATTTGGTGGACAGTGACATTGAAAGAGCGCACAGAGTAGGTCGTTGGAATAGTGGAAAGAGAGCGATTGTATGCAAATTATCAAACTACAAAATAAAATGTTGGATCCTTAGAGACAGTAAATATCTTAAAGGGACCGGTATCAATATTGCCGAACACTTTAGTGAGAAGGTGCGTCGCGAAAGGGACTTTCTTAAGCGACACATGCTCGAGGCGAGGAGGCAGGGCTGCCATGCAATCTTGCAATATAATAAATTGATTATAAATGGACGAATCTGGAGCAGGGAACAACTACAAAATATGGACAACCCTGAAAACGAATTTGAAGAGGTCATTGACAGCGAGCCCCCAAAACCATCAGGGGAAGCTACAACAGCAGGTGGCATCCTTACAGCAGAGGAGGGAAAAAATTCTACACGAGAGAAAGAGAGAGAGTTCTACGATACTAACTCCGAGGGATACAGCAAACTTTCAGGACAAAACAGCCGACCGCGAAAAGGATACCGGCGGACACAAGAACGCAATCGAGAAAATCACTACGACTGCTGAATTTACCCGCAGAAAAGAAACTATTGAGAGGGGGAAGTTCGAAAAATACAGGTAAGGCTAAGGACAAGGGAACACAATAGGATATTTTGACAGTCGGTACATGGAACATCGAAGGGTAAAAACAAAACTTTCAATGGACAGATGTGTAGAGTTTATTGAGACTTTTCATATATTAGCTCTAGGTGAAACATGGTTAAAAGCTAATGAATGCGAAAATCTACGTAATATGAAAGGTTATTGCAAGGGCAGTGAATCCAGAGGGAAGAGAGGTAGATATCCAGGTGGAGTTGTCATTTCATATAAACCTACCTTAGACCCATATATTAAAAAAGGTAAATATTGCTTTAAAAGTGGTCATTTGTATATATTACCATGCAAGAAGAGCAGATATGTATCTGTTGTCTATTTACCGCCAACCACTAAATTCCAGGTATGCCAATCCAAATTTTTTCGTTGAATTGTCTCACTCGTTGGCAGATATGAAAGATAGGTTTCCAGAAGCGGGAATAATAATTTTAGGGGACTTTAACTGTAGGATTGGGGAGGAAAATATCACTATAAAATCAGATGATAATGAAACACGAGGTGAGGGTAGGAGAAGCAAAGATAAGATTATAATTTCAGAAGGAAACCAATTGTTAGCTTTTTGCGATGCATTTGAACTTGAAATTCTGAATGGGAAATATGGGGAAGATAAAAATGGAGAACTGACATTTATTAATAAAAATGGAGGTAGCGTAATCGATTATTCAATATGAACACAAGACATGATTCCAGTCCTAAGTAATTTCTGTATAGTTTCCAGAATCGAATCACACCACTTCCCAAACAAACTTATTTTAAATATGAAAGGTATTAGTGAGACATTTAATGATCAGGTGGCAACAATATTGAGGCCAATTACACGTTTCAGATGGATCGAGGACCGGAGAGAAGAATTTATCAGGAGTTTGGAAACGCTAATACAGGATCTGCAATTGAATGATCTTAGCGGGGTGGAAATTATTAAAACTTTGACAGAATGTTTTCAAAAAGCAGGGGAAAAATTCAAGGTTAAATGCGCAATGAACCAGAAGGACAAAGGGTGGTACAATAATGCATGTAGAAAGAACAAGAAGTTTGTCGAAGGTAGTCTTTTAAAGTTTAGGAAAGAAAGCACAGATGAAAACAGAAACAATCATGCGCAAGATAGAAAGGAAAATATATAGAATTACTCGGTGAAACAAAACTAGCATGGCAAAATAAGAAATCCGAAGAAATGAGAGTCGCGACTGAAAGTCGGAACATTGCGTACATATGGAAAGCGATAAGGGAACTCAAAGTAAAGTCCATAAATCGAACAAGAATACCGCCCGGGAATGGAAAAGTTACTTTGACAGGGTGCTGGGAAATGAGACGTTAAGATATAATCAAGGAAATATAGTTGAGATTCATGACCCAATACATATTAGTAGTGAGAAAAGGGGACCTACGTCATACGTGCAGCCGGGTGGCGGGGAGCCTGAAGTGACGTCATATCTGGTGAGTTAGCGGGGAAGTGAGGGGGAGGGAAGGGGTAGTGACGTCATATGTGGGTGAGGGGTTGGAATGTGGTAGTGACGTCATAGGTGGGAGAGGCGGTAGTGACGTCATAGGTGGGGGAGGGGTAGTGGCGTCTTAGGAAGGGAGATGAGGGGGTAGTGACGTCATAGGTGGCAGAAGGGGGGAGGGGTAGTGACGTCATAGGGGGGAGGTGGTAGTGGCGTCGTAGGTGGGGGAGGGGAGGAGGAGTAGAAGGTATTGTGACGTAATTGGTGTGGGGAGAGGGAGGGTGTAACGTCATACGTGAGGGGTGGAGGGTTTGTGACGTAATAGGAGTTGTGAATCCGGAAGTGACATCATAGGGGGTGTGGCTTGCAACGTCATAGGTGTGGGGTTTTAGATAAAAGTAAGGGAGGGTGGAGTGTTATCTATAAAAGGAGAGATGTAATTAATGTTATGTTATTACGATATGTGATTGTCAAATAATACAATATTTAATTTAAACAATCTTTATTGGGTGTAAATAAAAAAGGAGGGGAGTGTTTAGTGTTATATAAAGAGAGTTGTAATGATTGGTAGAGTATTATTATTTGTAATTGATATGTAAAGGTTGTTTTAATTAAATATTGTATTATGGATGACTTAACTTTCAGTATATTTAATGCTAGTTACAAGTATCAAAAATTTAAATAGACACCAAAGGGAAGAACACAGTATTGGTGAAATAAATTATGAATGCAAGTTATGTAAAAAAAATAATTTTAACAAAAGAAGTTTAAAACGTCAAGAAAAGGAAGTCCACTGCGATGGGCAGTATGAATGTAATTATTGTAATATAAATTATTCTTCGGAACAATCGTTGAAACGGCATATAGAGAACTTTCACATATTTGATAAAGTGGTAAGTTGTAAAAATTAATAATAAAAATATTGTTTATTTATTTTTATTGGATAAAGTAAATGTTATGTTTTTTATTGTTACAGGGTAGTATTGTTACTAAAAACGTGGAGAGTGAACCAGAGCCTGTTGATGAAGGAGCAAGTAATGCAGTTAGACTAAAACCAGACTCTAGTGGATTGAGCAAATTAACGAAAGCAGAGCCAGGACCAGAGCTTGTTGAAGAAGGAGCAAGTAATGCAGTTGAACCACAACGAGGCCCTAGCGGTTTAAATTTTAGTAATTAACAAAAGGAGAGCCAGGACCGAGTGGTATAAATGTAAACAAAGTACCAGAATTAGAGGCAGGACCTAGTGGTGTAAACAAAAGGACATATAGTAAAATAACCGAACCAGCGAGAGTCCCTGTTGATGCTAAAAGGGTATGTACGCAGATTGAGAGTGATGATGAGGAAGAAAAAACACAAATGTATATGTAATAGTTTAGTATTGGTAGAAACTGCTTTTAAGAGTAGATTACAAACGTATAGAGCAACTAAATTTGAAAAGGGTGATTTAAAAAAGTATATTACACAGTAAAGTTGATGAAATACAGGAACTGTTACAAAAAGCGGTTGTACGCTATAAATCAATTAAGTATAATATTCATGTTGAATGTATGTTTTCAAATGTAGACAACCAAACGTGTTTAAGAAACTTTAAAACGCGAAATGAAGCTTTATATATAACAAGTAAATTAAAAGAAAGCATATAAAAATTTGGGTAAAATTCAAAGAGAGTTTGAAGAAAATGCGTTAAGAGGTAGTGGGTGGTATTTTTTGAGGTTTGAAAATATGGAAGTTAGAATAAATGAACATTCGGTTTTGTCTCGAGCGTCAAAATACTTAAGGTTACCCAAAAAGTACAAATATTCCAAATCTATTGCAAATGTAAGAAATTTAGATGATTATTGTTTTAAGTATTGTGTTTTATCAGAATGTATAATAATACTTAAGGTTACCCAAAAAGTACAATTATTCCAAATCTATTGCAAATGTAAGAAATTTAGATGATTATTGTTTTAAGTATTGTGTTTTATCAAAATTTATTGAAAAAGATAAATACCTGTGGATAAATTATCAAAATCGACCGGATTTAGATAGTAAGTATGACTGGAGTTGTGTTGAGTTTCCGGTAGCCTTAAGAGAAATTTAAAAATTTGAAAAGCACAATAATATTTCAATAAATGTATATGGAATAGAAAAAAAAAGTATTGATTACCAAAATTTTCCACTTAAAGTGTGCGATAAGGAAATGGAGGACCACAGGGATTTACTGTACATTAAAAATGGTGAAATAAATCACTACTGTTGCATTACAAATTTTAGTGCTTTAATTAGAGAGCAATTAATAATAAAGGATGTGGTTTTAATTTTGAAGTGTGTAAACGATGTTTTGCACATTTTATTGGAAAGGACTGTACATTAAAATTAAATGAACACAAAATTTTGTGCGATAATTTTTATGTCATTAGATGCAGTTTCCCTGAAAAAAATAAAATTTGCTTTGAAAATTACCATCACAGTAAAAAACTAAGGTTTTTGTAATATACGCTGACTTTGAATGCATGTTAAAACCAATATTAGGGTGTAAGGGTGATCCATCATCGAGTTGGACAGTTAATTATGAAAAGCACATTCCTTACACTTATAGTTATTTTATTAAGGACAGTGAAGACAAATATTCCCATTTGAGATTATATAGAGGTAAAAATGCTGGGGAGCATTTTATGCATTCGTTGTTTAAAGATGTTCAGGAAATAGGTAAAATTTTGTTTGTTAATACAAAACCGATGCTACCAATGACTGAAGAGGAAAAACAAATTAATAGTAATAATGTTTGTTACATTTGCAAAAAAGTTGGATTTTCAAAGGAAAATTTTAAAGTTAGATATCATTGTCATGTAACTGGCAAGTACAGGGGAGTAGCTCACTCAAAATGTAATTTGTTTTATAGAGATCAGAATTTTGTACCTGTACTGTTTCATAACATGTCTTCGTACGACGGTCATTTGTTAGTTAAATGTTTGGATATGACGATAATAATGTTGATGTGAATGCAAAAACGGAAGAAAAGTACATTACCTTTACCAAATATGTACCTATGTTACAGGGGTGTAATAAATATATGAAAGTGCGTTTTATGGACTCTTTATCATTTTTGAATGCCAGTTTAGGCAAACTTGCAGAAATTCTAGAATTTGATAAATTTTACGAAACTACAAAATACTTTAAGCGCCACTCGAAATTAATGTGTAAAAAGGGTATTTTTCCATATGAATATATAACAGACATAAACGTATTAGATTAAACGTGTTTGCCTGTTAAATCAATTTTTTAGCACTTTGACCAATAGTGATATTTGTGATGAGGATTATGAACATGCAAAAAATGTATGGAATACGCTAAACGTTCAAAACTTAGGAGAGTACTCTGATATATATTTAAAAACAGATGTATTAATACTAACAGATGTATTTGAAAACTTTAGGGAAGTTTGCTTAAACGTGTACAATTTAGATGCTTTATATTATTTAACAGTCCCCAGGCTTGCATATTCAGCTATGTTAAAGTATACAGGAATTGAACTATCCATAATAAAAGACGTTGATATGTTAATGACTTTTGAGCGTGGAATACGAGGTGGACTTTGTCAGTGCGTAACTAGATATGTGGAGGCAGATGAAAATAATTTTGTTTATTATGTAGATGCAAATAATTTGTATGGGTGGGTTATGAGTCAGTACTTACCTTATGGAAACTTTAGATGCTTGAGCAAGGAGGAAATTAATGACTTTGATGTGCTGTCAATAGGGGAAAACAGTGCAAAGGGGTATATTTTAGAAGTTGATTTAGAATATGGTTTAGAATTACTTGATGATCATAGGGATTTATCATTTTGCAGTGAATATAAATGCCACCAAATGGTAAAAATTCAAAATTGCTAACGACTTTGGATGATAAAAGTAATTACGTAATTCATTATATAAATTTAAAACAGGCTTTAGAAAACGGGTTAAAGTTAACAAAACTTTACAGAGTTATTTAATTTGGTCAGGGTAATTGGTTAAAAAAATACATTGTCTTAAATGCAGACAAACGAAAATTAGCTGAAAATGAATTTGAATTTTTTTTTAAATTAATGGCAAATGCAGTTTTTGGAAAGACTATGGAAAACGTTAGAAAAAGAATGGATTTTAAACTAGTGTGCGGTGAAAAAAAAAATACAGGAAATTGGTTGCAAAGTGCACATTTTTAGATAGAACGATATATGGTGAATATATTGTGGGCATGCACTTTCAAAAAACAAAAGTAGTTTTGGACAGAGCTTTATATGTAGGAATGTGTTTATTGGAATTATCCAAAACACACATGTATAACTTTCATTACAACATAATAAACCGCTTTTTAGTAATAATATAGAGCTTTGTTACATGGACACAGATTCCTTTATATATTTAATAAAATGTAAATATGTGTACGAATACCTTACCAAGATAATGTTCATTTGGACACAAGCAATTATTGTTCAAATCACAAAATGTACAGCTTGTTGAATGAACGTGTGTTGGGGAAATTTAAAGATGAAATTGAGGGTAAAACAATAACTAGATTTGTGGGATTAAGAGCAAAAATGTATGCAAATTGAGGTAGATAAAATAAAGCAAGTAAAAAAGTAAAAGGGATTACCAAAGCGGTGTTAAATAACTGTTTATCCATTAACGATTACGTTACGTGTTTAAATTCTAAAATAACAACTTATTCCAAGAATTACCTAATAAAATCAATGAAACATGACATTTATACAATATGTGTAAATAAAAATACCTTGGATGTATGCGACGATAAACGTCATGTATTATTGGATTGTATACATACCCTACCCCACGGACATAAACAACTAAAGTGAAATGTTGTGTGCGCATAAAAAAAGTATAAATAATCGGTATATACTTTACAAGGCAAGTAGTTGTTAAAAAGTGAAGTAAAAATGAAAAAAAAACTGATTTTATAAATGTAATGTTTCAAGGTAATTTGTGTTACACGCCAAGTGAAACATTTTTCAAAAGACGAGTGGAGGTGTTTAAAATCCTTAACCTGCTTAAATTTAAAATTGGTGGTAATATGTGAAAAATATAACCGGGACATAATATATAAATTTTGTAGCACATGCTTTGGAAATAAAAGGCATTATGAAAAGTATAAATTTGCCGGAAGTTGGGAAAAACAAAAATAATTACAACATTTAATTAAATATACTTTAAACAGTTACCCTTAAATTTTCCACAAAAACATGTTCATTATTGCGATATATGTAAGCAATGTTTAATTTTAAAATAGTTTTTGTACACAAACGCAGATGATTTAGAACTTTGACAAAATGTTGTGTCAATATCAAAGGGTATAAATACTCTTAAATTTGTTAGAAGCTAAGTTATTTGAGCGATGGAAGGCATACAACAAATACCCTTTATAGTGAGACGCTATTACGATAGTGCCATGAACGTGATTTCAGACTGCTACAATACTTTTGATCGTAATGTAACCATACATGGACCTAACCAACTACATACAGAAGTGGTAACTTTGCTACCCTGTGGAAATCCACCAAGGCAATATGCCGGGGAAGCAGATTATCAGGCTCACGTATTCCACAACGAAACGTGTAACGGGAGTGAACATGTAACAACGTGCAGTGTACCAAGTGAGATTTATTTAAAAACATGGGGTACAAATAGTGACATGAATTGTAAAATATTTTTGAGAGAATTAAAGATGCTGCTGAAGCATGTGGTAATTGTTATGATGTTGATGATAATGGTGATGAGGTTGTGTAACAAAAAAAACATATTAATGCCTGTATACAGTATGGATTGTAAAAAAATCATGTTGTAACATGAATTGTAATTTTGTATATTATTTAAAGATACAGTTAAAATATGTTGCAATATGTTTTTTTATTAAACTAGTTAATACCTGAATACTGTTTGTAGTAAACGTTACTTTAAAACGTGTTGTAACATGAAGTGTAAAAAAACTGTAAACATACAGTGTTGCAATAGTGGTATTTTTAAAACTGGTTAAAACCTGTGTAAAATTTAACATGTAACTTTTTGTTGACCAAGAGAAAAAAAGTTAATTACGTTTAGTGACGTAATATTTAACAAACTTATATAAGCGCAAACAAAATGTGTAAAAATATCATTGTTGCCTAGGACTTAGGGTTGTGTTGACCTGCTTTTAAAATCATCATGAGTAGTAGTACCGGTCAAGTTTGCGGAGAGTCAAAAAATAAAAAACAACGAAGAATTCTACCCCGACAAGTGGATAGTGCATCTTCTGATGATACAATACATTTAAATGATACCGTATGTGAAACTTTTAATGAAATAGGAGCAACGTGTGACTTTAATGTTAAAAAAATTTAGATAGTCTTGAAAAACACGTACCATATGTGATTACAAAAGCTAGAGCTATCAAAACAAAGTTTGGTAAAAAAAATTTACTTGATTTAAAGGAAGGATTCAGTGTGTTTCTTCCATCCAGATTTTCGTGTATGGAGGAAGCTGTTGTGGAAAAAAACTTGGTTTTTGAAATTACGCATTAATATACGAGGGAAAAAAAAACATATTTCAATCTGACATGTTTAATTACCACAAAGTACAAAAACAAGTGAACAATAATTAAGTGTTATAAAAATAAAACTGCGGCAACCATTTTATGTTGAAACAAAATGGCAATCATTGTATCACTTAGAGTAACTGTGATGGAAATATAACATTGGGTGTGTTGTAGTAAACCAGTTACTTGGGAAAGAAGCAACTGATTGGAGACTTTGTAATAAAAAGTGTGTTGTGTACATTGAGCAATAATAAAAAATATAGAAAATTGTACAACAAAGTACAAATACCATTGGACTTATTGTAATGCTTAATAAAACTACGTCTACAAACAGATTTGCCCTCAGTTAGCGTTTTAATTGTCTGTTGGTTAAGAAATATTTACCATGGAATACATACAGCATAGGCAACAAGTTGTTTTTAAATATAAGTTTAAAACAAATAAAATTGGTAATTTAAGATTTTGGTACAAACCTAAAATAGCTAAAGTAAGTTGTGAGCATAAACAAAATAATGGTGTAGTTTGTCAAGCCTCTTAATGAAAAATACATTGATATAACACAACAACATTTAACAATCAACGAACAGCAACGTTGTTATTTAAGGGTTGCTAAAGAAGACGGTGAATGTGAGGAGTATTTAATTCAAAACAAATATGTGGATATAACTTCCCCTTTGCAGATAAAGGGGACTTTTGTTTAGTGCACAACCAAGACAAGCTCCAGAGTCACAAACGTTTACAACAAACATTTGGTGAGTGTTTTTTGTACGTCTACCACAAACTCTGGCAAATTAAGTTCACAAAATTTTACTACCACCAGCACATTTTGTAATGTAGAGAATGAAACTTGTGTTTTAAAGGTAGAACAGAAACGGATGGTGGTGGTTTAAGTGTGAGAGCACATTTTGCCTGTGCATGGGGTGAAACCAGTCAAAAAATTTGTAAAGTTCCACGTGAAAATAGAGACAGTTTCTCAAGAGTGCAAAGACAAATATGTTTTTATTGGTTAAAATAAGTGAAGAAAGCAAGTAATCGTTTATAAACCTTTATGTATACACACTTTTTTAAATCTAATAAAAATATTGTACACAACATCAGTGTGTGTATTTACATTTTATAAATTTAATAAAATAGTTGTAACAAATATGAGTGTGTTGTCATGGGTATTTTGAAGTCCTTATTTTTAAAAAAAGTTAATTATTTTAGAGACCTCTGTTGGTAAAGTAGTAAAAGTATAATTAAAAAAACATATAAAAGTTGATGGTACAAAAAAAAATAAACATTCACAGTATGCCCTAAGTGTGGCAACCAAAAGGAAGTTGCGGGAGAGGACTGTTAAACAACACTTATAAATAAACTCACCTGTGGAACAACACATTCCTGGGTACAATTTTTGTGGTCCTGGAACAATACTGCAAAAGAGATTGGCAAGAGGAGACGTAAGTATTAACAAACTAGACGAAGCTTGTAAGCTTCACGATATAGCTACTCCAAATATTTAGATAAAGCCGAGTCGGCGAATAGCAGATTTTGAACTTGTAAAAACGGCTAGTGAACGACTTTCGCTCCCAGACGTTTCATTTGGTGAAAAAAGCTGCTGCCTTTGTAGTCAGTCAAAAGTTAATGAATACAAAAATTAAAAAATGGGAGGGGGCATTTATAAAAAACAAAAGACGACTTAAAAACAAAAGACGGCTAAACAAAACATTAATGAGTTACAAGCTGCTATAAAACCTAAAATTAATAAAACAAAAAAAGACGAAAAACGTAAAAGAAAAATTTTGTGTTTCCAAAAATACGTGGTGGAATTTTACCACTGCTTCTCATATTTGCTGGATTGGGTCTTTAGGAATCTTTGGGGCGGGGGTACAAAATCTATAGGTGACGCTAAAGTATAATAAAATTAGAAGAAGCAATTCGACATAATATAACTATGGAAGCTATAATCCTTAGGGTAAAACCGAAAAGGTTTTGGGTAAACATTTCCTTAACCCTGTTGCAGACAGGTTTTAATTCATTCAGCTGCTGCACCCACTGCTACAAAAAAGCTAACAATTGTTTTTAAAAGTAATAAAGGAAAGGGTTTATATTTAAAACCGCGCGCTTTTCTTAAAAAAGGTTTCGGAAAAAAGTGTTCAAGAAAAACTATAAAACAAAAACAGGTGGTTTTAAAGGTACTAAAGGAAAGGGTTTACATTTAAAACCATACGTTTCGCGGGGAAAAGGGATAAAAAATACTCATAAAACAAAAAATGTTAGGTTAAAAAAAGCTCTAAGTGACCTAGATTTGTTAAAGTATGCAAACAAACTTAACATACAATATTTTAGAGGCTTTTTATGAGAGATAATTTACCAAAAAAAACTTTAAAAACTGAAAGTATTATTGTAAATTTAAATAGCGTAAAAATCACTGGGTGGCTATTAAAAAAATTAATAATCAAGCCTTTTAGTTTAATAGTTTTGGTAATTTTTGCCACCACCGGCAGAAGTAATAAAATATTTTAAAAGGAGTCAGTGTTGGTAAAGTACAATGTAACTGCCTTTTCAAAAACTGGAATACTGAAATTTGCCGGACATTTATTTTTGGCTTTTTTTATTATAAAAAGGCAGGAACTTTAGACAATTTTATTACTTTAATTATACTTAACTTGCTTATGGGTTACATTCAGGCTGTTAAAATGTCTTTAACATACAATTAGCGTTAGTGGAAAGGTCCAATGAGCTTACACCAAATTTTTAAATCCGCACCATACATTAGGCTGAAAATTGGTTTTAAAAAAGCTATGAAATGGCGTGATTTAGATTGGAAACCTACCATTCAATGCACAACATAAACGACCATAATAACGCGTTTCTTAAAAAAGCTATGCGAATTGAATGCACAAACAAAGAAACCAGTAAGTGAAGATTTTAAAAATTCCAAACGGAACTTATGAAGTGAAAAAGACATAGAAACGGCAATGGGTTTATAACTTATGAAATTTCTTAAATCGTAAATACAACTAACAAATTTTCGGTAAAAGACGCAAATCCCATACACAATGAAAATAGAAATTTATACTCCCATTCCAATTTTCCTTTGTGTAGAAAAGTCCTTATGGAACCGTATTGGGGATTTGACCCAAAACATTTATAATTCAAACAATTCGTAACATGAAAACAAGTAAATGATCAAATCTCCTCCAGATATTTACTCCGTTAACATTAAGAAGAGGGCACGCAATTTATTAGCGGTTAATTTCAACGACAGCCTGGACACATCATTCTGAATTTTTCCTACTGTGAGCCTTTTAAACTATCGATATCACCACACAAAATTTAATTTAGTTACAATGATTAGTGTCAAACGATTGCAAATATTACTTTAAACCATGGATCAAAATAACAGATTACTTCACACAACAACGAGGATTACCATTCGAGTAAATAAAAAAATAAAAAAGGGTATGAATTTGTAAACAACACAACAATACATTAAAAGGCAAAAAATAATAAAAAATTAGAATATTAATTGTACCTCAAGCAGTTAACACCCATCAATCAAGCATTTCTTAAATCTTTAGATTAAAAATAAACAATGGATAGGTTGGAAGAAATGAAGATGTAGAGTTAGCAACGAATAACGGACTTTGATATTTTAACTTTCATCCTACAAAAATTAGCAGTAATAAAAGACGAGTAGAATCCAGTTCACTCAGTTGTTACGTATTACCCGCAAAAGTTAATTTTAATAAACGGAAAAATACTAAAAGGAACCAACCCATTACGATGGAAAAAATGCAGTAAATGGACGTTGCACTTATTGAGACATTCGATTTTATAATGAGAAATAACGATAGAACAGAAATCAAGGTTTTACAACATTAAGAAAGGAATTTGCAGTTACGATGTGCTCAAACACAACTTCAAAACGCTTGTTGTGCATTTATCTAACGAAGTAAAGTGGCGAAAAACTGGAAAATTTAACGTAGCATTCCACTAAATATTGCTTGGGTTGCAGAAGACTTTCAAAAATATTGATTAACGCGCGAATGAACTGGTTTGTAAGAAGTAAAAACCAAACAATGTTACTATTGCGAGAAAACGTATTAAATTGGATAGCATCATGGAGTTTCCCATTATTAGGTCTGATCAAATTAGATATCACTCATAAAAACACTGAAGCAGACAAGCCTATACCAGCTGCTTTAGAAGTTGGCATTATAGAGCTCCAACGTACCCAGTCTACGGAATTTACGTGGAATAAACAAACGGTACCGCAAACGCAAAAGGCCCGATTTGTAATTGTGGATTGCAAAACATAGGAAAAAACAAGCAAAGCAATCCAAAAAGTTTGCTTGGTGTGATTTAACAGAGTAAAATTATATGTACACATAAAAATTTCCATATAATTCGTTTATAATTAAATTCACAAAATATATAACACCACTCTTTACGATCGGTACTTATTTCAGTGGTTGTTAGGAAGAGAGAGCCATGTTATGCTAAGCAGAGCAGAGTTATTGATAAGGCCCACGGTTTGTTATAGCACTGCTCCAACAAAAACGAGACATTAAAGGGGGATCGTAAATATAAGACTTGAATTTGTGGCCAAGTACAAATATTCCTCCAACAATAAAGCTTTTTGTCGTATTATCACGATAGAAAAGTTACTTACAAACCGCTACCGGAAAAGTATAACATTAATATTATGGAAAACATATCATAATGATTCCAAGGAATTGTGGTAACAAAAATGAAGTTATTATTAAGGACTTGCGTTATGTGTACACCAGACAAACATGTGCACATTTATTTTTTACCGCCTCCAAACGTACATCCTAATGGTTTACAAAAAACTTTTTGGAAAAACATTCAGACTAGAGTGGAAAAGTGATTTGTACCGTACGAAAATCACAAAGTGGTTTAGAAAGGGAAGCAAGATTTCGAATGTATGTAAAGGATTGAAAAATTAAAAAAAATAAAAGTTGTTACCTAACAAAAAATTATAAACCTGGAAGCCTTGGTGTCCTTATATAAGTTTTTGAAAAAGGTATAACAATTTTAAAAGTTTGGTTGGCGCAATAACTGTAAAATGTTTTTTTTCTAAAGCTTAATTGTTAAATTGTTCTTTGTAAATGTATATGTTGTAATTGTGGTTAAAATAACTTAGCACATTGTTTGTAAAATAAGGTAATTATTGTGTAAACATATATATTGTTTTTTAAATACGTATTTTTACATACTCCTCCTCCTCCACCTATTTTTTATACGCGGTTTTATTTAAAAATTTATAAATTGCTATGTAATAGAAATGTTTTGTAGTATTAGTTAACACTTCATGTGAATAGTTGTAGGGTCAATGTGACTATGAAAACACAAATGCTAGAATAGAAACGTTAAGAGAACTTAAAGGGTTGCTGCCAAAAATAATAATGCAAACGTTAAACTAATCAAATCAAAAAAAAACGTAACGCTGACTGTTGAAGTTATAGGTACACCAAATACCAAAATTACTTAAAACTAGATTTTATCCCCAACATGTCAGATGCATAATAGTTGGAAGAAGTGGATGTGGTAAACAAACCTTAATGAATTTAATTTGTCATAAAATGGTTTAATAAAATTTCAAATATAGAATATTCACCCACACTTTTTCAAAATCCTACAACATTGGATAACGTTAGTTAATGTACCAACATTGGTTACTACAATATTGAAAATGATATACAATACCACTCATCGGAAGCCAACCCATTCGTTGTTTATTTTGATGATGTGCAGGTGATAAACAAAAAATGATGATAACATGTAGATGGGAAGGCACAAAACATGATGTATTTTACCTTATGCAACATACTCAAAAATTCCAAAACAATTAAAGAGATAATTGTAACCTAATATATTATGTGAATGGACGACATGAAACTAAAACATGCATTTGACCATTATGTTAACTGTCATAGAAACGTAACAAGTTAAAAATCTTGGTTACAAATCTGGAATTTGCAAAACATGGTTTTTAACCATACACAGAGAAAAATAAAATCTGGAAAGAATCAATGGATTTACAGAAACTATAAAACTATTAATTTGTTATTGCTCAGCCATTACCACTGGTTGCAAAGAGTCTACAGAAGACTAAATAAACAGAATTGGCAGAGATAATCTTTTATCCACTCCAGTTAATTAACAGAAGAGATAGAGTATAGGCAAATGATTTAAAACAGATTTAACGGAATTATGTGTTTAATAATTTAAAATTATACAGGTTGCTGCACAACGGAAAAAATGATGC